>OX377620.1:125802308-126039510 GCA_947397865.1 Polietes domitor
TGACGACTTTATATAGAAGTGCGGTACCATATTAGGAAAATTGTGATATTTTTTATGCACATTACGATATTTGTTTACTGTTTCAAACTATAAGGCATACTTATGCGCACTGTTTTCAATAAGTTGTGATACCTCATTATCAATTCATGCCCTTAGCAATCTTCAGGGAATAGTGAAGATCCACCCGTTTGCTTGGTACAAGTTTTATTATTTCTTCATTTTGTGCCTCAAACTACGAATTTAAATTTCATGATTCTAGTTACAGCCGCTTGTTTGGTACTAATTTTATCCCATTTTAATCCTAAAGCTACTAATGTCAAAAAATATCTTTATTTTTCAGAGAAATGTACACACCGAATTTCACTATTCTTTTCTCTCCATTTTCCGCCTACAAGTACAAATTTCGATGTCAAGATCAACTTAGAATTTTACCACGACACAGAATATATATCGGGGGCTTATATGTTCAAAAGTGGCTATGAAAAAGACAGAAAGCTCAAAACAAACTTCACAATAATTTGGTAATTTAAATAAATAAGATCGGCGATTTAAGTGAACAACATATGAAAATGAAATTAGAAAATTGAAAATAATTATTTATTAAAGTATTTTAATTGTAATGGTTTAATGTGTTTGTGTTCAATAATCTCAAAAAAGTATAAAATAAAATAAAAAGTTCCGTTTTAGCTTATATATAAAAAACGGTTTTATCAAATTATAAAAATCGAAAACCGGTTATTTAAAAATTGAATATTTTTGAAGAAACCGAAACCGGAGGCGAGATAGACCCATTGCTTATTATACCGATCGACTTATAATCACTTTTTTGAAACGATTTCTGTCTGTCCAACTATTTTTGTAATCACGATACAGGTAGCAATTATAGCCAGATCCAAACGAAACTTTGCACAGCGAAGTTTTTCGGACAAGGTCGAACGATGTTTAATTTGAAGAAAATCGGTTCAGATTTAGATTTAGCCCTCATACGAATTTCACTCCGATTTGACTCTTTTCACTCTAGATACCACATATTACAACAGATTTTCTTCAAAATTGACAAAACATCTTATATTTAAACTGGGAACACCAGTGGTGAAAATAGGTCAGATCGGTTCAGATTTTTCTATAGCTCCCATACAAATTTCGCTCCCGATTTGACTTTTTCCACTCCAGAAACCACATATTGTATCAGATTATATTCAGATTTGGCAAAACATCTTATATTTAAACTAGGGACACCTATGGAGAAAATAGGTCGGTTCAGATTTATATATAGCCCCCATTCAAATTTCGCTCCCGATTTCACTTTTTCCACTCTATAAACCACATATTTTAACAGATCTTCAAATGTTTCAAAATATCTTATATTTCAACTAGAAACACCCATAGTGAAACTGAGTCACATCGGTTCAGATTTACATATAGCTCCCATAAAAGTATCGCTCCCGTATTGACTTTTTCCGCCCAGAAACTACATATTTTCACCGAATTTATTCAAACTGATTGTTGAAGGTTAGTCACTTATTTCCATGTTTGGATATAGCCCCGACACAAATATTCTACTTGATTTGACAAATTGGACCAGGTCATATTAGTCTGTTATTAGAAAAGATACAAAACATTTTCCCGTTTTCACTTTTTTACCGAATTTAATTGTATCCGAATAGAAAGTGGAGTGTATCGTATAGTCGACCCCGCCCAACTTTAGCCTTTCCTTACTTGTTGACTTTGCAGCCAATATTTATCTATTTTAGCCTGATAACTTGGTAAGCAAAATGCTATTAATGGCGAAATGATGGAATTTGATAGTGCGATATACCCTAAATCTAGAAAAATGTTTTAAACAAAATCGTTGTAGAGATTTACGACTTTCGGTTTTATGCAGCTCCATTTTTGAACTATTTTATTTATTATACACTCCACGAGAGTATTATGTCTTTGTGAATTTGTTTGTAACACCCAAAAGGAGACGAGATAGACCCATTGTTAATTATACCGATCGACTTAGAATCACTTTTTGAGTCGATTTTAGCAATGTCCGTCCGTCTGTCCATCTATTCTTGTAATCACGATACAGGTCGCAATTGTAGACATAATTAAATGAAACTATGTACAATGAATTTTTTTGGGACAAGGACGAACGCTATTTAATTTAAAGAAAATCGATATGATAGAAACCACATATTGTATCAGATTGTCTTCAGATTTGGCAAAACATCTTATATTTAAACTAGGAACATCTATGGTGAAAATAGGTCAAATCGGTTCAGATTTGGATATAGCCCCCATACAAATGTCGCTCCCGATTTGACATTTCCCGCTCTAGAAACCACATATTGTACTCGATTTTCTTTAAATTTGGCACATCATCTTATAATCTAACTAGAAACACCTATGCCGAAATTAGGTAAGATCGGTTCAGATTTAGATATAGCCCCCATACAAATAACGCTCCCGATTTGACATTTTCCGCTCTAGAAACCACATATTGTACTCGATTTTCTTTAAATTTGGCACAGCATCTTATAATCTTACTAGAAACACCTATGCTGAAATTGGGTATGATCAGTTCAGATTTAGATATAGCCCCCATACAAATGTCGCTCCCGATTTGACTTTTGCCGCTTTAAAAGCCACATATTGTGCTCGATTTTCTTTAAATTTGGCACAACATCTTATAATCTAACCTGCGGCTATAGCGGCTAGATCGGTTCAGATTTAGATATAGCCCTCATACAAATGTCGCTCCCGATTTGACTTTTGCGCTATAGAAACCACCAGTTTTTTCTTTAAAATTGGCACAACATCTTATAGTCCAACTAAACAAAACTATGGTGAAAGTGGGTAAGATTGGTTCAGATTTAAATATAGTCCAAATACAAATGTTGCTCCCAAAAGTTTAACCGATTTTTGCCAAACTATACACTTAATATGTCACCTATTTCGTTCCAGGTTTCAATATATCCTAATGCAAGTGTTCTTTCCGATTTAACATTTTTTGTCAAACACATACATTTACAGGATAAAAAAACCTTCCCGTCTTCACTTCACCGAATTGAATTGTATTCGGATAGAAAGTGGAGTGTATCATAGAGTCGGTCCCGCCCGACTTTTTTTATTTATATGTCCATAGCCATTTTTACAGGCACAAACTAATAGTCCGGGAGCCAGCAACGTGTTTGGTTACACTATAAGGCTTAAACTTTTAGGATATGTTCCTTTATTTTTGGAAAGAAAAAAATGCATGTCTGGCAAACCTTCGGGGGTGGCTTTGGCCCCCCTGCGACTTTTAAGGTCACAAAAAATGGGTAGCTATACACCATTTTATCATGGCTGGCATTAGTCACTATTTCCATTCGACCTTAAAGGGTGCAGGGGGGCCAAAGCCATTCCCGAAAGTTTGCCAAACATGGATTTATTTTCTTCTCATAATGTAAGGAAGTGGCCATAAAAGTTTGGGCCGTTTTACTTATAGCGTAAAGAAATTCGTTGTTGACCCCGGACTTTGACCCTCTCTGGCACGCACTTTCCACCCCCTGATTGGTGTGGCTGCTTGGTTGGTAACTCGCAGGGGTAAGAGCTTTCGTATATATAAATGCCAGCCATGATAAAATTGTGTAAATGATACCCATTTTTTTTGCGACCTTAAAAGTCTCAGGGGGACCAAAGCCACCCCGAAGGTTTGCCAGACATGCATTTGTTTTCTTTCCAAAACTAAAGGAACATATCCTAAAAGTTTAAGCCGTGATACGTATAGTGTAACCAAACACGTTGCTGGCTCCCGGACTATAACGTGTGAGTGTATAGCCAAATCAGAAATATTTGAAAAATGGCTTTAGAAAAAAATTTCTTCTCTAAATTTATATGACAGATAACAGCCAAATCAGAGAATAATTTGGTATCAAAAAATTATTTTAGAGAAAATGGTTCATAGCCGCTTTTGAATATAAGCGCTCGATATACTTTATGGTATTGATTGAAATATTAATCTTAATTAATTTGTTGACGATCCATCATATGATCAGTCAGCGCCGCCTACATCTCGAAATAAAAACACATCACTGGTGTTGATGGTAACGCCATCACTGCCATTCTTGGGTTTCTGGTTTCTTTAGTTGTCAACTCACATTGTATTGAGACAGATGGCAGTCCCTGCCAAATAAATAAATTATTATAAAGTGCAATTTGTTTTGTTTTTTAACATGTCTCCTCTAGACTCCGTCTAGGGGAGACCAACAGGGCCACCAAACTGGTAGGATTCTGTTCAAATTAATTAAGGAGTTGTAAACGGAATGACAAAGTGAATATACTACCCCCATCCTAAAAAATTATGGGGATAAAATATTATTTCCTGGGGAGCTTGACCCACCGACGAAATATTTTGCAGATTATCATTGAACAATCCAAACTTTATTTCCGTGAGATTACAGCAAATTATTTTTTATTTGTATGGACCCTGACCCAGCCTATATATATGCCTTGGTATCTTGGTTATTTTGGAATTTCAAAGAAAAATCACAAAAAATCAAAAACAATTACAATTTAAGATTTATTACAAAATATACTTCAAAATTTATTTATTTCCAAATCTCATGTTAGCGATACAGTCAAAATTGAGCTCAGCTGTCACTGTTATATGTACATACATGATAATATTTGATTTTAGTTTTTGATATTTTTTATTCTACAATGTATTTAAATCTATTTTTAACTAACTTGTGCATTACTTTTTCAAAATAAATTGTTCACATTTCACTGGTTCAAATTCCTGGAATTGTCCTCAGTTTGTTAGTAAGTTTTTTTCGGGTGGAGTGATTTTAGAAAATATCTGCGTTCGACTTCGGTTCTATGTGAGACAATATACACTAATAATATATTTGTATAATTTACGCAAAATTTGACGTTATTTTCAGTGAATATTAAAAGAAACGATTTTTGATTTATTTAATTGACAATTTGTTTAACGTGATTTTTTTAATTCCTTTCCGGGTTTTTAATTTTGTGAATTATTTGTGGGAAAACTAATTGTGTTTTTTTTGGCAACCACAATTTACAGTATGATACAATTTTATTTTGTTCTTAACTATTAGGGGTAAAATCTGAATGTGTATCAATCAAATGCAATTAATCTTTCATAAGCGATAGTCGAATTTGCTGATTTCGTTAAAAAGAAATCAATCCACCCTATTATGTATTTGAAAATATGTATATATTCAAAATCCACTTATACTTCTGTGATATTCGTTTACTTAATTGTCATTAGCAAATCAGATATTGTACAAATTTGATAGCTTTTGGCATGTCGTAGCAGATTATCTATATCTATTTATAATCATTTCGAAATTTCCAAAATTTTTGATTTCCAGAAAATTAACTTAAAGCCAACAGAGGATCGTCTTCGGTTACTTTTGAGCTCTTCTGATCCCACTTCTTTTTTATTATTTTCGTCTTGACCAGTTTCATTTTTTTCGTGCTCAAGCCCTGTACACTCTTCTTCAGCTTTCGCTCTTCGGCAGCTTTCTCTTCATCGATTTGCTGTAGCTGATCGAAAATATTGTTGGGCACTTTCGTCTTGACCGCCGGTCTGGTCGAATTCTTGGCTGCATAGACAACCACATACTGGGAGTAATCAGCCTCCGATGGTGTATTTAAATCGGCAAAATCTCGAAAGTGTGCAAACTGTTCCTCGGGATAGGTGTATTTTTGTATGAATCCCTCGGTGGCTGGACCACTGTGGCCATTACTCGCTTCACTGTAGTAGAAATCACTATTATCTTCCTGTTGATAAGCCTGATCTTCTTCTGCGTAGAAAGTGCCTCCTCGTAATATCCCGAAATCTCCCGAGCCTAAGATGCTGGCATCGTAATGGCTAAAAGTTTGCTGTCTCGGCTGTTGGACAAACTGTTTGTGGTGTTGTTGCGTAAGAAATTTACTGATGAAGGGTTCCTCGGTTTGTTGTTGATAAAATGGTCTGGAGTGACCCAATGGCTGTAAGCTAGGCCGGAAGTAGGTTGAGAAGTAATTCTGGGCGGCTGGTGTTATAGCATCCTGTGAAGTCGAAGGCGTGTCGTCAGATGCAGGGTGAAAGCCTTGTGGTCTAAGAGTGGTGTGAAGATTTGAGATTTGTTGTTGGCGAGTGGTCGAGGACGTTAAACCGTCAGCGATGCCTGTGGGCGAGGGACCTGTAAATATAGGTTGTGATTGTAGAGATTAGATATATTTGTGGCAAAATTTACTAAAATATATGATGATCGATAGCAACTGCAAGCTATTGTCTGCTTAGGAATTACATGTAAAATCAAAGTGAACATTTTGAAGTTTGAATGTTAGACGATTTCTTTTAGATGGTGAAAACTGCTAGAACCCTTCAACATGGAAGTTTTCATATTTGGCAAAATGGGGCTTACAAAAGTAGTCATAAATGGAATGAATGTCCTGCGAAAGATATTCAGACATTTTTGCAGGTTTTTTAACATAAAAAGTCAAATGGAGATTAAACAATATTTATTTTTTTGTTAAAAATAATATATTTAGAATTTAGAGATATAAAAAAGTAGAAGTTCTCATGTGTTTTTACGACTGGAAATCTATGTTAACTATATTAAATAAAATAAGTCTACACATTGATGTCCACAACAAGGTATGTGTATCAACAAAATGTTCAAAAAATTATTTTACATTAAATTTTTTGACTTAGCCGAATTTTGTATTTGTGCAACAATTGCAGCCTGACTCATATATGTTAAAAGCGGCATTGATTATACATACGATACATACGTTCGATATATCGCGAGAAAATCACAAAACAAAAGTCGCATGCATACAAATCATTTTAGCCATATATTCAGCGAAAATGAAAACTTTACACAAATATCTAATTTGTATTTTTTTGTTTATCGTGCTCTACCGAAATACCCACATTTTTTATCGAAAATGATCGATCTTCCAAAAAACATAGACCAATTTTAACCCTAATAATTTTGTTGTATAAGTGGACGTGTAATTTTGCAATTTAAGCGTGAAGAGCTTTATCTACACAATTGGTGTCTTCGGTGACCCCACTGAAATTTTCTTACAATTTTAATATCCTACACCACTTCGTGGACTAGGGTATTATAAGTTAGTTCCGCGCCAAATGTATGTAACACAAAGAAATAATCGAGCTAGACCCACCTATAAGTATAGCGGTCGGCTTAGAATCACTAGCTGAGTAGATTTAACTATGTCTGTCTGTCCGTCCGTCTGCTGTCCATCTAAGCTTGTTCGCACTCTACAGGTCGCAATTGTTGTCCGATTGTCATGAAACTTGGCAGAAGTTATTATTTCTGGCCAAGGACCATCGGTATTTGGAGTAAATCGGTTAAGATTTAGATATAGCCCCCATACAAATGTCGCTCCCGATTTGACATTTTCCGCTCTAGAAACCACATCTTGTACCCGATTTGCTTTAAATTTGTGACAACATTTTATACTCGCACTAGAAACACCTATGCTGAAAGTGGGTAAGATCGGTTCAGATTTAGATATAGCCCCATACAAATGTCGCTCCCGATTTGACTTTTTCCGCCCTATAAAGCACATATAGTACCCGATTTTCTTCAAAATTGGCTTAACACCTTATAATAAAACTAGAAATACCTGTGGCGAAAGCGGGTTAGATCGGCTCTGATTTAGATATAGCCCCCATACAAATGTCGCTCCCGATTTCACTTTTCCGCTTTAGAAACCACATATTGTACCCGATTTTCTTTAAAATTGGCACAACATTTTATAATCGAACTCGAAATACCTATGCTGAAAGTGGGTATGATCGGTTCAGATTTAGATATAGCCCCCATACAAATGTCGCTCCCGATTTGACTTTTTCCGCTCTAAAATCCACATATTTTACCTGTTTTTCTTTAAAATTGGCACAACATCTTATAATCCAACTATAAAACCTATGGTGAAAGTGGGTAAGATCGGTTCAGATTTAGATATGGCCCTCATATAAATGATGCTCCCGAATGTTTAACCGATTTTGGCCAAACTTTACATATTATATTTCACCAATAAACATACATGGTGAAAGCGGGTCATATCGTTCCAGGTTTCAATATACCCCCATACAAATGTCCTTTCCGATTTAACATTTTTTGTCAAACGATTTCAGTTTTTTACCGAATTGAATTGTAATGAGATAGAAAGTCCGTCCGTCTCTAGCCTTTCCTTACTTTTTTGGGAGATGCCCATATGTCCATACTTTGGTATAACCCAAATGGGGCCCCATTCTGATCTATTACAGCTCTAGAAACTACTATTTAGCAGATCATGATATTATTCAACTTGGAATCCTACCACGAATGAGAAATGTATAGGCCCATGTTTTGGACCAGGCATAAAATGTTGTTATAGGCCCCTTTTGAAATGTCGGTCCGATTCATCCTATTACTACTGTATAATTTGTATTTGTCTGTCGGATAATTGGATCAATTACCACATTATTAACCATATTCGTTAAATATGACTAAAGATGAATTTATAGTAATTGTATAATTTATATGGACTACATAAAATTGCTCCCATGAAATACCTGGGTTTAGTAATCAAAGCGAGCTACATACGCAGGGAGTGGTGTAGGGTATTATATAGTCGGCCCCGCCCGACTTTAGCCTTTCCTTACTTGTTTCGTATAACATTTTAATCCCTAAATGTTCTTTTTGATAGGACTTTTTCAATTTTCTCGACAAAAGGGTCAAATTGACCCATAAAGAGAGGAAATATAGGCTTAAGATCTTCAACAAAAATGATACAATGATAAAATGATATAGTTCTGACAATAAGAATTTTCTCAGACATTAATTTACAACACTTTTTTTGCTTAGCACAACGCTCCCTTCTCCCTTAAAACGAAACTCAGACCAGTTGGACTACAAGATTATGGTAAAAAATGATCTACTCAACATGTCCTTTCAGAATTATAGGGTCGCTACTCTGGTACAAAAATGCTGTTGGACAGTGTTATTATATCAAACGAGGAAAAAAAGTTCAGCAGTGCCGAACTTTATATACCCTCCACCATGGATTGCATTCCACAGAGAACAACGATTTTCGTCGAAGTGCAGTAATATTACAGGCAAATATATTTTTTTTAATATAGCCAAACCAAAACAAATACAAATATTGAAAAATAATATTATAAATAAATGTAATATTTTTACCAATGCGTTTACATATAGAAATAATACTTCAAATCAATTCAAAAAATAAATATTCTTATATTTATATTTTAAAAAAACTTAAATACCATAAATATTGGTAGATAGTGGGTGCAACAGTTGGTTGGAAATACAATTCTATTTTAATTCCAAAAGCACAAATTTTGAAAAATCCATTACCTTACGTACATAGTGTAAAATAACCTAACTTCAACCAAGCAACCAATTTTTGCAGTAAAAGTAAAAAAGTACGAATTTGGAAAATTCTTTTTTATTTTGCGAGCCTTTACAGTCAGAGGAATGTATACACCGAATTCCATGATTCTAGATGAAGGTGTGTTTTAGTATTTCTGTGTGTGGGTGTTTTCCAATGGTTGACGACTAGGTAAGAAAATTGGACGAGAGTCATCCGGTATACCGATGGTGGTATGCCTTTATGGCTCTCTTTCTTTGTTAGTCGTCAACTGTCTATGCGGTTACATCCATGTTCCTAATTAGCCACCCCTGATCCGATTTAGTCCTTTTGAGAATCCCAAAAGGTCGTAAATGGTGCGGGTTGCAATATCCTCTATGTTACTGATGAAATAAACTGTAGTCGTGTAGTTGGTACTATTTTTATCCCTCTGTACCCATTGAAAGTACGAATTTGTAAAAAAAACCTTTTTGTTTTTCGTGTCTACGCAGCCAGAGGAATGTATATTCCGAATTTCATGACTCTAGCTGCGTTGTCATTTGGTTGGTACTATTTGTATCTCCTTTTTCCATTTTAACCCCAAAAAGTACCTATTTCAAAAAATCCGTTTGTTTTACGTGTCTACGCAATCACAGGAATGTATACAGCGAATTTCATTATTCTAGTTGCAGCCGTTTGGTTGGTACTATTTTCATCCCTCTATTCACATTTTACCCCTTAAATGTACGAATTTGGAAAAAATACTTTTATATTATGTATCTACTCAACTAGAGGAATGTACACACCGAATTTGCATTCTATTAAATATATGTAAATGCCAAATGGTCCTGAGCCAGGACAATATCCCAGTTCAAATCAAATATTGATTACAAACCAAAAAAAAAAAAAAAACAAGTAAGGAAAGGCTAAAGTCGGGCGGAGCCGACTATATGATACACTCCACTTTCTATCCTATTACAATTCAATTCGGTAAAAAAGTGAAATCGGGAAGGATTTTTGTATCCTGTAAATGTATGTTTTTGACAAAAAATTTTAAATTGGAAAGAACATCTGTATGTGGGTTTATTGAAACATGGAACACTGCGTATGTTTATAGGTGAAATATAATATGTAAAATTTGGCAAAGATCGGTTAAACATTTGGGAGCAACATTTGTATATACATGGTGGCTGATGAATACTGCTACCATGCTACTTAATGCTATTGTTAAAGGACTTATTCTTTGCAGAACTGCATCGAAAGTGAATCCCTTTCAACACTTGATGCGACTTTGTCACATAGCCAGGTCCTGCTATGAGAGAGAATTGCTGCGAAAGTTCCCCAAGAAGGTGATTTCTAGACACTCGACATTTCGTTGGCCCCCAAAGTCTCGTGACCTCACTGCACCTATCTTTTTCTACAACAATTGCGACAATTCTTACTGCAACTCTGCAGGATGTAATGAATAATGAATTTTGCACATACGTCACCGGCTATCGTCATGTCATTTAAATTATTTTATTTTTAAACCCGTTAAAAAGGTTTAATAAAAATGTATCGGTTGTCAAATGAACAAAGAAAAAGTAATTTACATGAATTAAACAAAAAGTTATTTTAGTTTCTTAATGTATTGTCTTTCATCAGCCACCCTGTATATAAATAAATGTATATCTAAATCTGAACCGATCTAGACCAGTGTTACCATAGATGTTTTAGTAAGATTATTAGATATTGTGCCAATTTTACAGAAAACCGGGTACAATATGTGGGTTTTAGAGCGGAAAATGTAAAATGGGGAGCAACATTTGTATGGGGACTATATCTAAATCTGAAGCGATCTTACCCACTTTCAGCATAGGTGTTTCTAGATCGATTATAAGATGTTGTGCCAAATTTAATGAAAATCGGATACAATATGTGGTTTCTAGAGCGGAAAAAGTCAAATCGGGTGCGACATTTGTATGGGGGCTATATCTAAATCTGAACCGATTTGCCTCAAACTAAATAGCGTTCGTCCTTGATCCCCAAAACTTACTTGTGCCAATTTTTGTAAAGATCGGACTATAATTGCGACCTGAAAATTGATTACAACAATAGATGAACAGACGGACGGACAGACGGACATTGCTTAATCGACTCAGAAAGTGATTCTAAGACGATCTGTATAATAAACGATGGGTCTAACTCATTTCCTTTTGGGTGTTACAAACAAATGCACAAAGACATAATACTCTCGTGGAGTGTATAAAAACAAACGAAACAAGTAAGGAAAGGCTAAAGTCGGGCGGGGCCGACTCTATGATACACTCCACTTTCGATCCGAATACAATTTAATTCGGCGAAAAAGTGAAAACGGGATGAATTTTTGTATCCTTTAAATGTATGTGTTTGACAAAAAATGTTAAATCGGAAAGGACATTTGTATGGGGGTATATTGAAAACTGGAACGAAATAGGTGAAATATAATATATATAGTTTCGCCAAAAATCGGTTAAACATTTGGGAGCAACATTTTTATTTGCGCTATATCTAAATCTGCACCGAAATCTAAGATCGGTTCACCATAGGTTTTTTACTTGGAATATAAGCTGTTGTGCCAAATTTAAAGAAAATCGAGAACAATATGTGGTTTCTAAAGCGGCAAAAGTCAAATCGGGAGCCACATTTGTTTGGGGGCTATATCTAAATCTGAACCGATCTTAACCAATTTTTGTATAGACGTTTCTAGTTGGATTATAAGATGTTGTGCCAAATTTAAAGAAAATCGGGACCAATATGTGGTTTTTAGAGCGGCAAATATCAAATCGGAAGCGACATTTGTATGGGGGCTATATCTAAATCAGAACCGATCTTACCCAATTTTTGCATAGATGTTTCTAGTTGGATTATAAAATGTTGGGCCAATTTTAAAGAAAATCGGGTACAATATATGGTTTCTAGAGCGGAAAATGTCAAATCGGGAGCGACATTTGTATGGGGGCTATATCTAAATCTGTACCGATCTTACCCAATTTTTGCATAGGCGTTTCTAGTTGGATTATAAGATGTTGTGCCAATTTTAAAGAAAATCGGGTGCAATATTTGGTTTCTAGAGCGGAAAATGTCAAATCGGGAGCGACATTTGTATGGGGGCTATATCTAAATCTGAACCGATCTTACCCAATTTTTGCATAGACGTTTCTAGTTGGATTATAAGATGTTGTGCCAAATTTAAAGAAAATCGGGACCAATATGTGGTTTTTAGAGCGGAAAATATCAAATCGGAAGCGACATTTGTATGGGGGCTATATCTAAATCTGAACCGATATTACCCAATTTTTGCATAGGTGTTGCTAGGTGGATTGTAAGGTGTTGTGCCAAAGAAAATTAAAGAAAATCGGGTACAATATGTGGTTTCTAAAGCGGAAAATGTCAAATCGGGATCGACATGTATCTGCACCGATTTGCCTCAAATTAAATAGCGTTCGTCCTTGATCCACAAAACTTACTTGAGCCAAATTTTGTTAAGATCGGACTATAATTGCGACCTGTAATTTGATTACAACAATAGATGGACAGACGGACAGACAGGCGGACAGACAGACGGACATTGCTAAATCGACTCAGAAAGTGATTCTATGTCGATCGATATACTTAACAATGGGTCTATCTCGCTTTCTTTTGGGTGTTACAAACAAATGCACAAAGCCATAATACTCTCGTGGAGTGTATAAAAAACTAAAGTTAACTTAAATTTTCAATAAATGTTGTCTGGGACAGTAGCTTGAAGTAGAATTGGTTTTATTATTTGGTTAGGTTAGGGAAGGCAGCACTTCGTAAATATGACAAATTCCTGGAATATCATGGCATCATCTAGTTCCAGTCCACGAAATCTTAAATTGATGTTAAAATACTGACAAAGATGTTGTACTAACAACCCAAATTCACACATACACCGTTATAAATATATTTGTAAGACTATTTATATTTTCAATGTGTGCACTTAGTAGAATAAATCAAAAAAATACAGTATTTTGAATTAGAGCTTATAAAGTTAAGCTCTAATTTTTCTTCCTGCAAATATTGCATCTCTTTTGCATTAATTTTAACATCTCTCTAGCTTCATCTTCATCGTCGAACAAATCTTATAGGCTGTAGTGTGTGTAGGTAGCGTATACGTGCTTTTGATTAAGGATAATATCGCTCATACGCACTGTAGTCGGACTGACCATTAACAGAAACAGTCCTGTAAAATATATTTTTCCTACGTACACGGTGTTAAGAATCATTCCTAGGGAGTTCATATGTTCTAGAAAGTTGTTTATTGAGATCTTAGGTACATCCTTGAACGGTTTGCTACCTATGGACCCGAACAGAGGCAAAATGTTAAAAAATCATTTTTTTTAAAGTGTTTTTATTTCATATGTTCACATGTTTTTGTTCTTTATGACAAGAGCTCCAACTTTGCATCAGAGAAACGGTTTGCAAGATATGAGCCTGAGAAAATAACACCGATGCCTCAAATCTTTGGGGGCCATAAAAAAGTGCATGGCTTTGGGCAAAATTTGGTGACACGTTTTTTTTTGTTGTGGTCTGTTATCACGTAGTGGCGTCCGTATATGGTTGTATTTTTTCGTGTTGCACTGTGTAATCGTCCACAAAGAACAATGTCCGTTAAACCGTTAACTTTATCCCGTTCAAATCTAGGTATTGACACAAAAACAGGTAGTTGGTACTGCCTTTCCGTCTGTGGTAAAACAAGAGTTTGTCCTCGCGGTGAAGAAGTCCCTCAGAGTCGAGAAATAGTAGCCCATCAGTTAAAAGGAACTCATATCTGAGTTGCATTTCCAAACTAAAGGTCATCTCAAGACATCCCCTAATCAGTCTGTTGTCCAGAAACTAAGCCCTCCCTTAGAAGTTTTGAGCATTCCGGACGAGAAAAACATTGATTATATCGAAATCAATGATCTGGCAGGATGGTCTCCTGAGGATACCATTGGAACTCCTCACTAGCCTAATTCCCAGACAGGAAAGCAAAATCGTCCTTTTCCATCTCCTAAATATTTTCATTTTACTTGAAGAGGTCGAATATCATACTGGAAAGGCATGGTTTACGCAGCCGCTCTCACGGTAGCTTCAAGTAGTGCACCGTTCTGGAAAAGCAAAGGATTATATGTCGATATATTAGGAGCCTAAAATCGTCCCCTTAATTATAATTATCATTATTATTGTTAAACCCATTACATATTTAAAACAAATGATGATTACAAATGATTGCATTCTTATCTTGTGCGGCAATTGTATTTTGAAGTTTGTGTCTTAAGTCTTTCGTTTCACACTAATGACCAGTGATAGCAGGTGTAACAAATATACTGGAATAAACTATTGAGATCTGAATAACACATCGTTTTTGTTACGAAAATTAAAAAATCTGCCGATATAGTTTGTATAGTAAAATATATATATCTCTCATCATAATATGCAATTGACCTCTAACTCCGATCAGCACGCCAACCTTATTTGCTTTATTTTGACAATTCAACTGATGGATGGATGGGCGGTCAAATGATGATGAAATTTTACATGACACTGGCTGCCACTGCAATCTGTTGAAAACATCAGGCTACCACTTTTCGAAACTTTCAACGCCAACCATTTAAAATCATTAAACTCTCAGCGAGCCCACCCCAAAACAACTAAATTGCTGCACAACAAAACTGACGGAAATCTTTAGCAAAGCGATTGCACTTTTTATGACCAACAGTCTAGTCTGGCTGACATCTGAAACGATTTTCGATCAAACAACATCAAACTTGATCTGCAATGTTCAGTTAATACTTAAAAGCAGATTTTACACAACCTCAGGTACAATCTTACATTCATATCATTATCAAAACGTAGATCATTATCTCGACTGTGAGTTTTTTCATTTATTTTTCTTACGAAAAATGTTGTCGCTGCAGTTGCCGTTGCTGCTAATGCTGTAAAGTAAACATGGGGGTTTCATAAAGCTAACAAAGTTTTTGCTTTGTTGTTGTCTTTGATCGCATTGATCCATATACTGTGATATCATAACTTATGTCTCAATGAAGTTAAACATAGGTTTCCGATAAACTGAGAGTTTTTATTTTGTTTTGTGGTTATCCCTACCTCAGGTGGAAATGGTATGTTTATGGTATTGCTAGGGTTATTTTCAGCAGCGCTTAGCCCATAAGCGGCTTGACCTAGGGATGAAATATTTTGCAAATCATCAACAAACCAAACATTATTTCCATGGGATGATTATAAATTATCTTTTATTTGTGTGGACCGGAATGGTCACTTTATCAACGAAATTCAAAACGTCAGACGAGCAATGTTACAACTGGAAGGAAAAAATCAGTAGTTGAGGGTTTTCTCTACGTCCAAATCCTAAATCAACATAAAGGGCATTTACCAATTCGTCTATGTCCACTATTATAGCAACATGTACATTTTGAATCAATTTTTTCTGTCTCTCAATTGTTTAAAAAAATTTGATGATAATCTCTGATCTATGAATTGCTTATGACTTGCCGTTTGCTTGTTTTGTTGTTTGATTTTCATTGATTTTTTTGTTATCTTTTCGTGGACTTCTTTTGGTAGTGATTTCAAATAGTAAATTTGTATTGTTTTTAAGCTTCAATAACTTTTGTCGCAACACTTCCTGCCGAGGTGTGTAAATTGTGTTACATTACACGATGTTGCTGTTGGATTGGATGTTGGTTGTCGTTTTCCGTAATTACTTGAAAGTATCTTTTTCGATTAAGAGACAACAATCTGAAGCACATACAATAACAACAACAGCGACAGCAGTGGCAACGACAACAAAGACGGCTTTAAGATTTTGAAATCTAAATGTCATTGGGTTGAGCAATGAACTCCGGCGAAAAAAGGTATGTCTCGATTGAAGAATGTATCAGTGAGATGTTGCAATATGTCTGAATTCAAAGTAATACTTAAAATAATGTCATGTAAGAGTGTAGGAAGGCATCAACAGACAGTCACTCCATGATTGAATACAAATAGACTTGATTTTCTCTATAGGTCGTATACGTAAGCGCAAATAGATGCTTGTTTGTGTGACAGGCAGACAATGCTAAAGCCGTCACATAAGCTTTCATTAAGAAAAGATATTTAGCATATTACATACAGAATACCATATGCATTTAAATACAAATAGTAAATTAAATAAATAAAATATAAATAATAAATAGTAAATTAGTAAAGTCGCAATCGAACCAAAAACAAATTTAATATTCATCTTTCATTTTTTATAGATGACCTAAAATGTGATTCGCATAACTAAGTTGTATTGCAAATTACATATATTGCTATTAGCTGTAGGGCAGAAATTTTGACTTTAAAAGATGCTATATCATTTGTAATGTCAGCTTGGAATAAGCTACAGACAAAGGTCATATCGAAATCTTGGAAGTCGTTATTAGAATGTTTCAATACGACAGAGACAAATCAAAGCTATGGCAAAGCTGATGGCGGTTATTTTTGCTTATTTTGAACAAAAATATTGCAAGGAAATGAACAAAGTTTATTGTACATTTTTGACACTTTATTTATTTTAGGTAACCTATACTGAAATCAATATTGGAAAATGGAATGCAATTGATGCCGGCAAATCGATTCCTTTGAGAAAGATGACTAAATTATTGTAGAATTTGAGGCGAAATTAAGATCACAGTAAAGGCTACTGTAAAAGATACTGAAATAAGTTCTTAATTTCTAATTATGATGACATACTGCACTGAAAATATTTCGTGCTCTATGTCACAAAAGTCTTTACATATTAGTATACTCTCCAATAGTTTAGGGGTATTCTAAGTCTTTCATTTCATTTGTAGCACCTTTTTTTACTGAACCAACACTCAGGGGATGACCCCTATAAATGCAGTGCATTGCGTTGGCGGAGGAAGATCATTTGTATTGGAAGGAGGAAAGAGGGAGTAGTGTCTGTTGACATTTGTTTTGAAACTCTGAATGTCTTAATTGGAGGGATAGTACGTCCATTGAAAGCACTCTAGCAACTAACCGAAAGGAACTAGGAGAACTAAATTTTCTAACAATACATATAATAGTTGTATATATCTTTGAAATTGAAAATTGGCAAAGATCGGTCCGGAGGGAAAAAATTTTCCCTAACAAGAGTCTCTAATATTTAAGAAAATTTTTCCAAGATTTCTGCCTAGTATTTACTTCATATTTGGTAAGTATAATGCCCACTTTTAAGTTTTAAGTGATTCATAATTTTAGGGATACAAAAGAGCTAAAAATCGTACCACCCGTGTATTCTTTGGGGAAGTTTTTATATAAAAAATATGCTATTGGATTGTTTGGAGATAGTACAATTGATGTTATAAAACACATACTGTTTTCAAACTCAAAAGTTGAAAATTGTGATGTTGGCGCCCCAATATTAACTACATCATCAACGATGTGAATGTGGTTGTGTATATTCATTGTTTGCTAATTAGGTCCATATAAATGTGGCTCGACAAACGCCTTTAGAATTTGTTGGATGACCAAATTCTACAAGCTGTGAGTAAAATCAAAAAATGTCTCTACACTCAGAAAAAAGTATTCCTAAATCTGAGTAAAATCCATACTACAATTTACTTCAACAATGTTACTCCAGCTCAGTAAACATTTTCTAAAAAGTTGGAAAATTAACTAAGTTTGAGTAATATTTCCTTCTTTTAAAGACATAGTAAATAGTTCATTTACTAGAAATAGGGTAGTAAATTTACTTAAAAACATTTCTAATAAAAAAATTCTTACAATTGAGTAAATTAATACTTATATGGAATTAAGGTTTTAAGTAAAAACAAAAAACTCAGAAATTTTTTGTATGGAAAAAATTCCATTTAGGAAATTTTAACTTAAAAATGTGCTTCGCAGCAATCATGGTGCAATACCTCAACTCTTTATGGCAGAGGCATCATGAAACTTTTGAGAAATATTTCATGTTGACAATTTTGTCCTACCTTTTATACCCTACACCACAGGGTATAATGACTTTGTGCATTTGTTTGTAACACCCAAAAGGAAACGAGATAGACCTATCGTTTATTATACCGATCGGCTTAGAATCACTTTTAGCAATGTCCGTCTGTCCATCTATTCTTGTAATCAAAGTCCAGGTCGCGATTGTGGTTAGAACTAAATGAAACTTTGCACAACGAAGTTTTATAGTATAAGGACGAATGCTATTTAATTTGAAGCAATTCGGTTCAGATTTAGATATAGCTCCCATACAAATTTTGGTTCCGATATTTGCTTTTTTCGCTCTAGAAACCACATATTTCAACAGATTTTCTTCAAATTTAGCAAAACGTCATATATTTTAACTATTTTCTGGTAGAAATAGGCCAGATCGTTTCAGATTTATATATATCTCCCATACAAATGACTCCTATGATTTGACTCTTTCCGCTCAAGAAACCACATATTTTATCAGATTTTCTTCAAATTTAGCAAAACAACTTATATTTTAACTAGAAACAACTCTGGTAAAAATGGGCCAGATCGGTTAAGATATATATATAGCACCCACACAAATGTCTCCCCCGATTTGATTATTTCCGCTCTATAAACAACAAAATTTAACAGATTTTCTTAAAATTTGGCAAACCAGATCATATTTCAACTATAAACATCTATGCCGAAAGTGGGTCATATCGGTTCAGATTTATATATAGCTCCCACACAAATGTCTTCCCCGATTTGATTATTTCCGCTCTAGAAACTGCATATTTTAACAGATTTTCTTCAAATTTGGCAAAACAAATTATATTTCAACTAGAAACAGCTCTGGTAAAAATGGGCCACATCGATTCAGATATATATAGCTCCAATACAAATTTCGCCACTGAATTGATTATTTCCGCTCTAGAAATAGCATGTTTGAACTGATTTGCTTAAAATTTGGCAAACCAGCTCATATTTCAACTACAAACATCCATGGCGAAAGTGGTCAAATCGGTTCAGATTTATATATAGCTCCCATATAAATGCTCCACCGATATAATTCTTTCCGCTCTAGAAACCACATATTTAATAGATGTCCATCAAATTTGGGAAAGCGTCTTATATTTCAGAATACCTATGCTAAAAATGTGTCAGATCGGTTCAGATTTATATAAGTTAATGATGAAAACATTCGGACTTGAGCCATGGTTTTGTGCAGTGTCGGATGACAACCCACCTTTTCCCAGGCATTCTAATCTGTTTACGTGGTATCGGATGTCAACACGCGCTACGTTTATTCCCACAGGAAAGTGCCAACTCAGTCCGCTGCCCGTTGACGCTCTGCTGTCAACGAATGCATTTAGATTAGTTTATTGTAAAATTAAGTTGTGTCTGATTTTTGATTCAATAAAGAAAAGACGTGTTGTCGGAAGACAACACCGAAACCTTTTTTAAAAAGGATTTTTAATATTAATTATCTTAACTTATATAGCTCTCATTCAAAGTTTGTGTTCATATTTTGTTTACAAATACAGATAGAAGTATGAAATTTGTAGTATATATATACCCGGTTCAAATGTAACGACTTTTTATACCCTACACCATAGGGTATATTGACTAGGTGTAGGGTATCATATAGTCGGCCACGCCCGACTTTAACATTTCTTACTTGTTTTAGTTAAATTGATCTTATTTTAAGTTCACCATTTTCCTTGTATCAAGTATAATTTTCCTCAGTTTAACTACAAATTTTCTTGTTTTTAGGAAAAAAAAACAGCAAAACTGACCTCAGTTCAATTTGATTTGATTTTACTTGATTTGAGTAAAAATTAACTTAGTTTTGGGAAAAATTCGGCAAAATTTTACTTAAATTTAGTAAAAATTTACTTAAATATATTACTTAATTTAGGAAAATTTCAGCAAAATTTTACTTGGATTTACTACTTACTTAAATTTAGTAAAAATGTACAGATTGAGCAAATATTTAGTTGGTTTGCGGAATATTGAACTAGAATCAAGTTCAAAGCATGGACTACTTTCAAGGAGAAGTTTGAACTTGATATGAGGAAATATTTGTTTAGCGTTATACGAAGTTCAATTTTCCTAAATTTTAGTTCATTTCAACAACAGTGTCGGATGACAACCCACCTTTTCCCAGGCATTCTAATCTGTTTACGTGGTATCGGATGTCAACACGCGCTACGTTTATTCCCACAGGAAAGTGCCAACTCAGTCCGCTGCCCGTTGACGCTCTGCTGTCAACGAATGCATTTAGATTAGTTTATTGTAAAATTAAGTTGTGTCTGATTTTTGATTCAATAAAGAAAAGACGTGTTGTCGGAAGACAACACCGAAACCTTTTTTAAAAAGGATTTTTAATATTAATTATCTTAACTTATATAGCTCTCATTCAAAGTTTGTGTTCATATTTTGTTTACAAATACAGATAGAAGTATGAAATTTGCAGTATATATATACCCGGTTCAAATGTAACGACTTTTTATACCCTACACCATAGGGTATATTGACTAGGTGTAGGGTATCATATAGTCGGCCACGCCCGACTTTAACATTTCTTACTTGTTTTAGTTAAATTGATCTTATTTTAAGTTCACCATTTTCCTTGTATCAAGTATAATTTTCCTCAGTTTAACTACAAATTTTCTTGTTTTTAGGAAAAAAAAAACAGCAAAACTGACCTCAGTTCAATTTGATTTGATTTTACTTGATTTGAGTAAAAATTAACTTAGTTTTGGGAAAAATTCGGCAAAATTTTACTTAAATTTAGTAAAAATTTACTTAAATATATTACTTAATTTAGGAAAATTTCAGCAAAATTTTACTTGGATTTACTACTTACTTAAATTTAGTAAAAATGTACAGATTGAGCAAATATTTAGTTGGTTTGCGGAATATTGAACTAGAATCAAGTTCAAAGCATGGACTACTTTCAAGGAGAAGTTTGAACTTGATATGAGGAAATATTTGTTTAGCGTTATACGAAGTTCAATTTTCCTAAATTTTAGTTCATTTCAACAACACTTTTTTCTGAGCGTAATGATCAGGTTTCAAAATATTTTTTTAATTATTTTTATAAAGATTAGCATGAGATAAAGGAAATTTACTCATATTTTTATCTGCGTACCTACTTTTCAGAAGTTAATGAGACGAAAATGACTAAATTGTGTTTGGGATACAAAAATCTGACTTTTTGCACTAAATGCAAGAATGCAATTCCGTACAGGCAAAAGTTACCCTACAAAACCTTTCCAAATATGTATATAAAGGGTGATTTTTTAAGAGCTTGATAACTTTTTAAAAAAAAAAAACGCATAAAATTTGCAAAATCTCATCGGTTCTTTATTTGAAACGTTAGATTGGTCCATGACATTTACTTTTTGAAGATAATTTCATTTAAATGTTGACCGCGGCTGCGTCTTAGGTGGTCCATTCGGAAAGTCCAATTTTGGGCAACTTTTTCGAGCATTTCGGCCGGAATAGCCCGAATTTCTTCGGAAATGTTGTCTTCCAAAGCTGGAATAGTTGCTGGCTTATTTCTGTAGACTTTAGACTTGACGTAGCCCCACAAAAAATAGTCTAAAGGCGTCAAATCGCATGATCTTGGTGGCCAACTTACCGGTCCATTTCTTGAGATGAATTGTTCTCCGAAGTTTTCCCTCAAAATGGCCATAGAATCGCGAGCTGTGTGGCATGTAGCGCCATCTTGTTGAAACCACATGTCAACCAAGTTCAGTTCTTCCATTTTTGGCAACAAAAAGTTTGTTAGCATCGAACGATAGCGATCGCCATTCACCGTAACGTTGCGTCCAACAGCATCTTTGAAAAAATACGGTCCAATGATTCCACCAGCGTACAAACCACACCAAACAGTGCATTTTTCGGGATGCATGGGCAGTTCTTGAACGGCTTCTGGTTGCTCTTCACTCCAAATGTGGCAATTTTGTTTATTTACGTAGCCATTCAACCAGAAATGAGCCTCATCGCTGAACAAAATTTGTCGATAAAAAAACGGATTTTCTGCCAACTTTTCTAGGGCCCATTCACTGAAAATTCGACGTTGTGGCAGATCGTTTGGCTTCAGTTCTTGCACGAGCTGTATTTTATACGGTTTTACACCAAGATCTTTGCGTAAAATCTTCCATGTGGTCGAATAACACAAACCCAATTGCTGCGAACGGCGACGAATCGACATTTCACGGTCTTCAGCAACACTCTCAGAAACAGACGCAATATTCTCTTCTGTACGCACTGTACGCATTCGTGTGGTTGGTTTAATGTCCAATAAAGTAAACTGAGTGCGAAACTTGGTCACAATCGCATTAATTGTTTGCTCACTTGGTCGATTATGTAGACCATAAATCGGACGTAAAGCGCGAAACACATTTCGAACCGAACACTGATTTTGGTAATAAAATTCAATGATTTGCAAGCGTTGCTCGTTAGTAAGTCTATTCATGATGAAATGTCAAAGCATACTGAGCATCTTTCTCTTTGACACCATGTCGAAATCCCACGTGATCTGTCAAATACTAATGCATGAAAATCCTAACATCAAAAAAATCACTCTTTATTTCGTTAAAGGCTTTTGAAAGAAAAATCTCTTAAAATGTTTGAGAAAAAGTTCGACTCAGTCAAAAAAGAAATTACGTTTTTTCAATTTGCAAACTCTGAAAAGCTTGAAAATCTGTAATACAAAAAAAGTTTCGTCGCATTATGAACAAACACGTAAAAATATGTTAAAAAAAAAACATAAAAAATAATAATTTACTGTAAAATCGAAAAATACGAAATATAGTCAAATTTGGCCCGATTTCTAAAATATATCCGATTATATCCGATATATCCCGATTTTTAATATTAATATCTCAAAATAATCCTTGGGTCCTTGTCTAATTTTGGGATTTTACAGAACTCAAAAATGTCTACTAGAACAAGAGTTATTGAATTTGGCCGATGGATTTTGATTCTAAACAACTGTGCGACGTAGAAAGACTTACAATGAAGCTAGACCAAACGAGTCCATATCTTTCAAAATTCCCATGATGACGAAAACCTATAGGAAAAGTTCAACAGACTACTGCATTATTTTATTTTCCCTCAAATTTTCTGTAATACGATAAATTGGTTCAAGGAAAAATCATACTATATTGAACAATTAGTGTGGACTATATAGAACCTGTGTAGGCGCGGATAGTGGTGTAGGGTTCTGTAAAGTCGACCCGACTATACTTGTTTTTGATTGGTTACCATAATGAATAACAGATTGTAACAGTCAATTAGCAAGGTGGAAAAATGGTTTACGTGGACGCTCTCTCGGGAGCTTCAGGTAGTGCCTTAATGCACAGTTTTGAATTTAAGTTTTTCTGGAGCATTTCTATTTTATGAGCTAGAGCTTTAATGACACTTTTTCGGACTTTGGTTCAACGATATTTCGAAAACTATAAATGACCAGAAAAAAACTAAAAAAACATCACATAAGATGCCAGTGTCATAGTAGTGGTGTCTATAACGAAATAACACTGCAAACTCTAGTTACCATGTATTTGAAAAATAAACTTCGCTTAGATACTGAACATAACATCATAGGTAACCCTGCAAAGTCAAGTGCATGCGTTTAACTGAAATATGTGTCCTTAAGCCATTTCAGTTGACTAACGATCACCAACTAACGACTAACTAATTACCTGTTTAAAGTTCACTGCAATCTAGTTTAGTTCGTTCTATTGTTGCATGTCATTCGTTACTTTCAACAAATCTGAAAATCTTTGGATAATTTATGAGCGAACAATCGATTTGATTGACAGTAAATGGCACGAGTTTTGTTTATGAATTATAACAAATCGTTACAAAATTCTACCTAAACTGCATTTTTTTTCACAAATATCCATAGTTTTGCGTCCACATTTGTTGTTAGAAGACAACAACAATAACATGGAATTGAAGTAGGTAATTAATGCAATATGCGAGTTCAGCAATTAAAAGTTTTGTTGCCTTAACTCCCGCTCGAAAGATCGTCTCGTAGCGGCAGTTCACATGGAGTAGGCAACAAGCAGCACATGTAGCTACAAAGCTACAAAGTCACGACCATGATCTTTGATTTGGTCTGGTTTGGTTTGATTTCGAGCAGTAACGAAAAACGAAAAAACCTTAACATTAAATGACTCTTTGACTCGGCACATTGTTACACTTACTTACAATTTCATTTCATTCGATTTCATTTCAAAAACACAAAAAATCTAAAAAATCAAAGTAAAACTCACAGATCGACATGTGAGTGAGTTGTGCCTTTTTATTGTTGTTAGGTGATTGTAGGGGGAAACCAGACAAACACACACGCAGACATCTATAGGCAGTCATCAATCTTAATCGATGGAGATTGGAAAAATGTCTATAAGAATTATCGTACACATGTATAGGTCACATGTACATACGTACACTAGAGCGTACCAGGTTACAAGTAAAAAAAAAAAAGTTCGCCGTACACCTTCGAATATGAAGTATTATTGAAAGGTAGTTTCAAAAAATTTTTTTTTATTTTTTTATGCCGAACGTAGGGGTCGCGCTTTTACATTTTTCTATATAACTTCTGCATTTATAAACGGATTTTAAAGTGTGATACATCGATGTTTTTGTCCGATTTTTTTGTCTTTGAAGTCATTGAGCTCAAACATGATTCATGATTTTATGCGAGCTTTAATTTTCGATTATTAGAGTGGTACATTAGGGTAGTTGCAACTGAGAAATGATGGGTAAGTACCAGAAGAGGGTGCTTGAGCTCAATGACTTCAAAGACAAAAAAATCGGCCTCGTCGAGACAAAAACATCGATGTATCACACTTTAAAATCCGTTTATAAATACAAGTTATATAGAAAAATGTAAAAGCGCGACCCCTACGTTCGGCATAAAAAAATAAAAATTTTTTTTTTGAAACTACCTTTCAATAATACTTCATATTCGAAGGTGTACGGCGAACTTTTTTTTTGAGGTACGCCCTAACGTACACATGTCTACTATCTGCCGATCGTCCGTCCCGACTGATCAATAAATAGATGATAATTGTACTCGCAGACAATCACTTGTTCGTTTGTAATACATACAACAATAATAGTAATAATACAATGGCTGAATTCACTGTTCAATTCCGTTTAATGGTCAACATAAAAAAACACCTTTAATTGCGATAATTACAGAATGCGACGCAAATTTAATTGTTCAAATAAATCATTAAATTTAAGCTATTGTGCAGATCCGTAAACTGCTACAAATATTAAAGAAATCCAAACAATTTGTTATCTTCTTTTTAAAGCAAAAGTGAAACGTTTTTCATCGCATACTAATAATAATAGTAATACAGATATATTATGCTTCGGACAATTTTTTTGTAACAACTTCCAAATTTAAATCAATCTTTAATATTTTTCTAAAAGATTTAGAGCTATGTAGTAGATTTTTACATAAAATCGATATTAAAATTAAAAGTTATATATATAGTAATTAAAGTTAGTTATATTTATAATATATAAACCATCAATGTCAATAAAAGTAAATAAGGCTTGTAAATAAAATAATTCAAACAAGTAAGGAAAGGCTAAAGTCGGACGGGGCCGACTATATAATACCCTACACCACTCCGTAGGTACCTCGCTTTAATTACTAAACCCAGGTATTTCATGGGAGCAATTTTATGTAGTTCATACAAATTATATAAATTATATTCATATAATTTATATGCTATAAACTCATCTTTAGTCAAATTTAACGAATATGGTAAATAATATGGTAATTGATCCAATTGTCCGACAGACAAATACAAATTATACAGTAGTTAACCAAAGTCATACCAAAGTATGGACATATGGGCATCACCCAAACAATTCTAATTGCAATTCAATTCGGTAAACATTGAAATCGGGAAGGATTTTTGCATCCTGTAAATGTATGTGTATGACAAAAAATGTTAAATCGGAAAGGACATTTGTATGGGGGTATATTGAAACCAGGAACGATGTGACCCGCTTTCACCATGTCTGTTTATTGGTGAAATATAATATGTAAAGTCTGGCCAAAATCGGTTAAACATTCTGGAGCAACATTTGTATGAGGGCTATATCTAAATCTGAATCGATCATACCCAGTTTCAGCATAGGTGTTTCTAGTTCGATTATAAAATGTTGTGGCAATTTTAAAGAAAATCGGGTACAATATGTGGTTTCTAAAGCGGAAAAAGTTAATTCGGGAGCGACATTTGTATGGGGGCTATATCTAAATCTGAACCGATCTTACCCAATTTTTGCATACGTGTTTCTAGTTGCATTATAAGATGTTGTGCCAATTTTAAAGAAAATCGGGTACAATATGTGGTTTCTAGATCGGAAAATGTCAAATCGGGACCTACATTTGTATGGGGGCTATATCTAAATCTGAACCGATCTTACCCAATTTCGGCATAGGTGTTTCTAGTTGGATTATAAGATGTTGTACCAAATTTAAAGAAAATCGGGTACAATATGTCGTTTCTAGAGCGGAAAATGTCAAATCGGGAGCGACATTTGTATGGGGGGCTATATCTAAAGCTGAACCGATCTTACCCAATTTTTGCACAGGTGCTTCTAGTTCGATTATAAGTTGCTGTGCCAATTTTAAAGAAAATCGGGTACAATATGTGGCTTCTAAAGCGGAAAAAGTGATATAGGGAGCGACATTTGTATGGGGGCTATATCTAAATCTGAACCGATCTTATCTAATTTTTGCATAAGTGTTTCTAGTTGCATTATAAGATGTTCTGCCAAATTTAAAGAAAATCGGGTACAATATGTCTTTTCTAGAGCGGAAAATGTCACATCGGGAGCGACATTTGTATGGGGGCTATATCTAAATCTGAACCGATCTTACCCAATTTTTGCGTACGTGTTTCTAGTTGTATTATAAGATGTTCTGCCAAATTTAAATAAAATCGGGTACAATATGTCGTTTCTAGAGCGGAAAATGTCAAATCGGGAGCGACATTTGTATGGGGGCTATATCTAAATCTGAACCGATCTTACCCAATTTTTGCGCAGGTGTTTCTAGTTGGATTATAAGATGTTGTGCCAAATTTAAAGAAAATCGGGTACTATATGTGCTTTATAGGGCGGAAAAAGTCAAATCGGGAGCGACATTTGTATGGGGGCTATATCTAAATCTGAACCGATTTCCTGCAAATTCAATACCGATGGTCATTGGCCAGAAAAAATAAATTCTGCCAAGTTTCATGACAATCGGACAACAATTGCGACCTGTGGAGTGCGAACAAACTTAGATGGACAGCAGACGGACAGACAGACATCGTTAAATCGACTCAGCTGGCGATTCTAAGCCGATCCGATACTTAAAGGTGGGTCTAGCTCAATTATTTCTTGGTGTTACAAACATTTGGCGGAAAACTAACTTATAATACCCTAGACCACGAAGTGGTGTAGGGTATAACAAAAGAAGGTCTGACTAACCAGTCGATACAAAATTTCATTTTGAGAATCTTTGCAATTAATGTGCCTTTTACCCGAGTCAGGGTACATAAAGAGTGATTTTTTTGAGGTTAGGATTTTCATGCATTAGTATTTGACAGATCACGTGGGATTTCAGACATGGTGTCAAAGAGAAAGATGCTCAGTATGCTTTGACATTTCATCATGAATAGACTTACTAACGAGCAACGCTTGCAAATCATTGAATTTTATTATCAAAATGCGTGCTCTGTTAAGAAAGTTCAGAAAGAAAGAAATTGTGTTCAGCGACGAAGCTCATTTTTGGCTCAATGGGTACGTAAATAGGCAGAATTGTCGATTTTGGAGTGAATATCAGCCAGAAGCATTGCAAGAGCTACCAATGCATCTAGAAAAAGTCACAGTTTGGTGCGGTTTATGGGCTGGTGGCATCATTGGACCGTACTTCTTCAAAGATGATGCGAATCGTAACGTAACTGTGAATGGTGAGCGCTACCGTGAGATGATATCCAACTTTTTTTTTTGCCCAAAAAGGAAGAACTGAACTTGGTTGACATGTGGTTTCAACAAGATGGCGCTACATGCCACACAGCTCGCGATTCTATGGCCATTTTGAGGGAAAACTTCGGAGAACAATTCATCTCAAGGTAAGTTGGCCACCAAGATCATGCGATTTGACGCCTTTAGACTATTTTTTGTGGGGCTACGTCAAGTCTAAAGTCTACAGAAATAAGCCAGCAACTATTCCAGCTTTGGAAGACAACATTTCCGAAGAAATTCGGGCTATTCCGGCCGAAATGCTCGAAAAAGTTGCCCAAAATTGGACTTTCCGAATGGACCACCTAAGACGCAGCCGCGGTCAACATTTAAATGAAATTATCTTCAAAAAGTAAATGTCATGGACCAATCTAACGTTTCAAATAAAGAACCGATGAGATTTTGCAAATTTTATGCGTTTTTTTTTTTTTTAAAGTTATCAAGCTCTTAAAAAATCACCCAGTACTTATGTCAGAGTTAACATATGAGAATTGAGAATAGCTTGCATTCAACCGTTTCATAAAATCAACAAAATTCTTCATTATGTTTATAAAAACATTTCATAACACAAATATTTTATTGGTTATGACATATTTCATAATCTTTAAGAATTTTTTATTTAATACAATGCAATTTTTCTTTGATCTTATGAGACTAAGTTTCACTAATTTTTGTACCCGGTTCAGATTTATATATAGCCCCCATACAAATATCAGTCCCGATTTGTCATTATCCTCTCTAAAAACCACATATTAAACCCGACTTTCTTTAAATTTAGCACAACATCTTATAATCCAACTAGAAACACCTATGCAGAATGTGGGTAAGATCAGTTCAGATTTATATATAGCCCCCATACAAATGTTGTTCCCAAATGTTTAACCGATTTTGGCCAAACTATACATATTATATTTCACCTATTTCGTTCCAGGTTTCCATATACTCCCATACAAGTGTCTTCCCCGATTTAACATTTTTTGTCAAACACATACATTTACAGGATGCAAAAATCCTTCCCGATTTCACTTTTCCACCGAATTGAATTGTATTCGTATAGAAAGTGGAGTGTACTTTAGACTTTAGCCTTTCCTTACTTTTTATATTTCATAAATAAAATAGTTAATTTTTGTTGTAACTCTTACTCAGGTTCGAGATCATTTGTTTTTGGTTTTCTTAAACAAAAAAAAACAAAGTATTTTAAAAAAGAAGTGTGTGACATTTATTTGGTTCGGTTGCTAGCTTTGCAGACGATCGTTTCAAGGGACTCTTCTCCCCCTTATAAATGCCCAGTGCAATGCAACAACTATTCTGGTTAATTATTGGTTGTATATCTGCCTCGCAAACTCAATTGAATGAGAACTGCTTCGGACTTAAACATACACCCAAAAATCCCAGTTCAGTAGTTACCGAAAACAAACAAATGTCCACACTTCTTCTCGTGTGTAATCGCAATTCGCGAAAAATGCACACAGTGTTTTGTTGTTGCTAAATTAATGAAAATCTTTTATAAAATCGCTTTATAAATATTATGAAGGAAAATTCTTTCAGTGTGGTTGTGATTGTAAATGGGTATAATTCGAGGGGATAAAATGTTGGCTAATAAGTACAGAAAACACAATATTTGAATGCATTTGATGTATTATTTTGGTAAGCAATTTTATAGCCTCTCCGTTAAAGAGTATAACATGATTCAAATTTTAAATGGTCGAATGACATATATATCCTTTGACTACATAGATTTTGTATTTACGATCTCTAGTTGCATGTACAGGTCTGTTAACTGTAGTTAATAGATACTACCACTGTGTGCGGACATTTTCGTGATGTAATAAATCATTCACAACATCTGACGAATGCCTTTTATTTATGGGTGTGTTTCGAATTCATTATATGCCACGCCCACAGTATTAATAATTGCAAAAGTTAATAGTATCAACGGTTATATTTATGAGTCACTTTTTAATAATATTTCTATTTTTTAAATTATTTGACATTTATTCGCCAAACATCTCTTGTGTTTTTTAACGATGATGATTGACTCCAAACATATGGCAAAAGACCAAGACCGTGACAAAGACAATAAAAATCAAGAACCAGACAAATTTCAAAAAAAAAAAAAACGTTTGTATATGAATATATATCTATGTACATATATAGATATTAGCACTATGTACTTGCTGCTTAAAAAGAAGCTATGGACAAGATCATTGCAAACATAAAATGCCGCATCAACATTGTTTTTATGCTATTTAATGGTCAATTATCGTGATAATGCCATTGACGACGATGATGATACTGAAGCTGATGCTGGTTGGCGGCATTGATTCTTCGGTTTGGTAATGCCTGGTCGATGATGGTGGTCGTGATTCTACATATTTGAGGTTAAAATAATGCTAACTACAACTATTTTTTTGCAACTTATTCGAGAGATGTTCTAAGTTCATGTGGAGTTTGGATTTTTAATTTCAAAATGAATACAGCTGAGAAAATCATGACCAAAGTTTAATGTTAATATGCCATGCCAGTCTGTAATGGATACTTACTAACATGGTGGTCAGAGTTTCAATGTTTTATGAGCAGTACAGCGACCAGCGCTATTTCAAACATTAAACGTTAGAAAATCATCAATGAAGGGGTGGCACCACTTTAACATTTTCGTACATGAGAAAAACATAATTTTCGTCTTCTAAGCGATTTTAAAGCTATATTTGGCGATTTTAAGGTAGAAACGAATATAATAAAATTCAATGTTTCATATTTAATGTTAAGATATTTAATATTAAGAAAAAGAAATGACAAACCATTAAGTGAAAGTACTTCAAAAATTAGAGGGTTCGTATATTTTCAATTATTTATTAAAGATTTCTGAAATACATTTATTGTTCTTTAAGAATAAATTCAATATGTATTATGTGTAAATAGTGTAAATGTAAATAGGGGTCCAATGTCATGCCTCCTTCCATAAATTTTCACCGTTTTTGTACAAATTGTATTATCTCATTATGGCAATTTAATACCCAGAGTACCATTTAATGCCAGAGAATATATTTTAAATATTTTCATGCTTCTATCTGTATTAGTTCGACATTAACATCCATTTCAACATTCCCCTGTTAAAAAGTCAAATATGAATAAACTAAATAAACATGAACTTTTTAAGGGGCAAAACTTATCAAAGCAATGGCGATCGAACGCTCAACAACTGCTAGCTCTAATTTGATCAAAAGGTTTAGATGGACAGATAGATATAGTCCAATCGACTCACCAGGTGATTCTAAGCCGAACGATATAATTAAATTTGAGTTTGTTCGATTGCTTCTAATAAATACCCTATTTATAGATGATGCACAGTGGATCCAAGCCGATCTTTGGAATTATTTCTGTAACTATTATAATTTTTATTAAATTAAAACGAGCTCGAGGCCTTTGTTTTAGTATTTTTAAATTTTATTAATCAATATTTCGTCGAAAGACATCTTCAGGATTCCTATTGATTACACAAAGGAAAAACATATAAACGTTTTGTTACGCCAATACATTGTTGTTTTACAGAAACTTACGAAATAATACAAATAACAGGTAAGAAGGCGTTAAGTTCGGCCGGGCCTAATCTTATATACCCACCACCACGGAGTGCATTCCACAGTATTACCAGGAGATTAAAGGATGTCGACATAGAAGTGCAGAACCATATTACGAAAATTGTGATATGTTTATGCACATTACTATATTTGATTACTATTTCAAACTATAATGTAGACTTATGCGCACTGTTTAAAATCTACTACTATAAATAAATACAATGCTGTAATTGTGAAAGTGACCATGCCGAAAATATTAGGCGATTGTCAGTCGCCATTAAGGAGAAGAATTTTCAGATACAGACTGCATTATTTTGGTAAGAAAAGTAAAAATTTTAAAGATATCCCCATTCGCCCCATTCTCCGCCCAAATGTACAAATTTAAAAATAAAACCTTTTTTGTTCCGAGTCTTCATAGTCAGACCACCGAATACACACCGAATTTCATGATATCAACTTCAGCGGTTTGGAAGATCCCATTTTTATCCCTTTTTATACCCTCCACCTCCAGGATGGGGGTATACTAACTTTGTCATTCCGTTTGTAACACCTTGAAATATCGACCTGAGACCCTATAAAGTATATATATTCTTGATCGTCATAAAATTCTAAGACGATCTAGCCATGTCCGTCCGTCTGTCCGTCTGTTGAAAGCACGCTAGCATCTAAACGAAAGGAGCTAGAACGTTCAAAATTTCCATAAATGCGTCTTATAGTCGTAGATCGGTTGGGATTGAAATGGGGCGAAATCGGCCCAAAGGGAAAAATTTTTCCCTCACAAGGAATAAAAATACCCACAATAATCCTAAATATTTAAGCGTATTTAAGCATGTTTTTTGGATATGACTGTTCATATTTGCTTGATATTTGGCATGCGCATTCTCCTTATAGCAAAAACGTGCACCATAAAGTGATTCTTATTTGTAGGGGGTGAAATGGGGCAAAAAAGGGATAAAAATGGTACTTATTAAACGACAATAGCTAGAAACACGAAATTCGGTGTGTGCATTCCTCTAATTGAGTAGATAAATAATATAAATGTATTTTTTTCCAAATTCGTACTTTTAAGGGGTAAAATGGGAATAGAGGGATAAAAATGGTACCAACCAAACGGCTGTACCTAGAATAATGAAATTCGGTGTATACGTTCCTCTGATTGCATAGATAAGTAAAATACACGGATTTCTCAAAATTCGTACTTTTTGGGGTTAAAATGAAAAAAGGGGATAAAAATAGTACCAATCTAATGACCACAGCTAGAGTCATGAAATTCGGAGTATACATTCCTCTGAGTGTGTAGACACGGAAAATAAACTGATTTTTCGAAATTCGTACTTTTTGGGGTTAAAATGAAAAAGGGGATAAAAATAGTACCAATTAATTGACCGCAGCTAGAGTCATGAAATTCGGAGTATACATTCCTCCGACTGCGTAGACACGGAAAATAGACGATTTTTTCGAAATTAGTACTTTCAAGGGATACAATGGTACAGAGGGATAAAAATAGTACCAACTAAACGACTACAGCTAGAATGATGCAATTCTAATTGGGTAGAAACGTCAAGGAGGTAAAAATGGTACCAACCAAATGGGCGCAGCTGGAATCATGGAATTCGGTGTATACATTCCTCTGACTGCATAGACACGCAAAATAAAAAGTTTTTTTTTCCAAATTCGTACTTTTTCTTTTACGGCAAAAATTGGTTGAATCATGAAGTTAGGTTATTTCGCACTATGTACGTCTGATAATGGATTTTTAAAATTTTTTACTTTTGGAATTAAAATAGAATGGAAATACAACCAACTTGAGCACCCTCTATCTACCAATATTTATGGCATTGAAAGTATTTTTGAAAATATAAATATAACAATATTTATTTTTTGAATTCACGTATAAAGTAATGCTACCAATCATTACCTTATAAGCGTGGTGTGAAATAATTAAAATATTATATTTATTTATAAAATTAATTTTTCAATATTTGTATTCGGTTTGGCTATATTAAAAAATTTATATTTTCCTGTAATATTACTGCACTTCTACGAAAACCGACAACCTCTGTGGAACGCAATCCATGGTGGAGGGTATATAAAGTTCGGCCCGGCCGAACTTAACGCCGTTTTTACTTGTTTTAATTATATTCCTTAAAAGTAAGAAAAATCCCTCTATTTTACGTGTTTATGCAATTAGAGGGATGTACACACCGAATTTCATGATTCTAGGTGCAGCCGTTTGGTTGGTACTATTTTTATGCCTCTATCCCAATTAGACCCCTTAAAAGCACAAATTTAGAAAAAATAATTGTATATCGTCCCATTTCGCACCCTACAAATAAAAATCACTCTATGGTGCCCTTGTATGCTATAAAGAGAATGCGAATTGCAAATATCAAGTAAATACAAGCTATTATGTTCAAAAAACATGCTGAAATACTCTAAATATTAGAGGTATTTTCAGTCCTTGTGAGGGAAAAATTTTTTCCCTCTGGGCCGATTTCGCCCACTTTCAATCCCAACCGATCTGCAACCATAAGACACATTAAGGAAAAATTTGAACCTCCTAGCTCATTTCGTTCGGCCGCTATCGTGCTTTCAACAGACAGACGGACAGACGGACATGGCTATATCGTCTTAGAATTTTACCACGACCCAGAATATATATACTTTATGTGGTCTCCGATGAATATTTTAAGGTGTTACAAACGGAATGACAAAGTGAATATACCCCCATCCTGGAGGTGGAGGGTTTAAAAACATAGAAAAACTGAGTACAGACGTGACTTTATTGAATTCTAATGTTGTACTAACTCTCATTCTTCTAATTGCACTTCATTCATTATACCCTCCATCTTCAGGATAGGGGTATACTAACTTTGTCATAACGTTTTAACACCTTGAAATATCGACCTAAGACCCTATAAAGTATATATATTCTTGATCGTCATACAATTCTAAGACGATCTAGCCATATCCGTCCGTCCTAATGTCTGTTGAAAGCACGCTAGCATCTAAACGAAAGGAGCTAGGACGTCAAAATTTTCCATAAATGTGTCTTATAGTCGTAGATCGGTTGGGATTGAAACTGGGCGAAAATTTGTTTCCTCACAAGGACTAAAAATACCCATAATAACCCATAATATTTTTACAATATGTGTGATTGTACTTACTTGATATTGGGTATGCGAATTCCCCCTATACCAAAAACGTGATTTTTATTCGTAGTGGGTGAAATGGGGCAAAAAAGGCTAAAAATGGTACATATCAAACGACAACAGCTAGAAACACGAATATCGGTGTATACATTCCCCTAATTTAGTAGATACATAGTATAAAAGAATTTTTTCAAATTTGTACTTTGAATGGGATGGATAAAAATGGTACCAACCAAACGACTGCACCTAGAGTAATGAAATTCTCTGATCGGTGTATACATTCTGAAATCGGTGTATACATTCCCCTAATTTAGTAGATACATAGTATAAAAGTATTTATTTCAAATTTGTACTTTGAATGGGATGGATAAAAATGGTACCAACCAAACGACTGCACCTAGAGTAATGAAATTCTCTGATCTGAAATTCCTCTGATTGCATAGACACGTAGAAATAACCGCAGCTAGAGTCATGAAATTCGGAGTATATATTCCTCTGACTGCGTAGACACGAAAAATAAAAGGTTTTTTTCAAATTCAAGGTATACAATGGGTACAGAGGAATAAAAATAGTACCAACTAAACGGCTACAGCTAGAATGATGAAATTCCTCTAATTGCGTAGGCACGTAAAATAAGGAGATTTAAAAAAGTCGTACTCTTAATGGGGTAAAAAATGAAAAACAGGATAAAAATGGTACCAACCAACTGGCCGCTGCTAGAATCATGGAATTCGGTGTATACATAAAAAAAGGATTTTTCCAAATTCATATAACTTCTACGGCAATAATTGGCTGAATCCTGAGTTAGATTATCTTGCACTGTGTACGTGTGATAATGGATTTTCAAAATTTGTACTTTTTAAATTTGTACTTGCCTTATAAGCGTGGTTTGAAATAATTAAAATATTATATTTATTTATAAAATTATTATTTCAATATTTTTATTTGTTTTGGTTTGGCTACATTAATAAAATATATTTTCCTATCATATTACTGCACTTCTACGAAAATCGACATCCTCTGTGGAATGCAATTCATGACTTTTACTTGTTTTTCTTATTATATTAATTAATTCTGTAACTTTTGGATGTAAAGATATTTTTTCGACCTTTCTCATGCCTAGAGCAGTTTATTAGGAATCTGTAGTTGGTATTGAGGTCGCTGGGAGATCCTCCAAAGTTGGTCATGTCAAATTTTGAAATGATTGCCAAAAAACATAATTCTTTACCGATTTGATACAGATATAGTGCCCATTAATACCTACAAAAAGGTTCTTACATGTGTGTGTAGCTCAATTAGTTTAAGAGATATTTGGGTTGCAAGAAAAATTTAATTTAATGGTTTCGCATTTTTAACGTTACGATCTCAATATTAATTTTTGTAAGGAATTACATTGCTTATAAAATTCTAAATAAACTAAATCAGAAGTTATACTATTTTAAAGGCACATTTTCCAAAATGGGCTCAGTTAATGTTTTTTTTAATTATTTTCGCTGGTAATTTTTTTCCTGCCGGTTCAAATTATTGTTATGTTTTCGTAAGGAATACTTAACTTGACGCATTTTATGCTCTTTTGGCCATCGGACTTCTGAGGTAGACGCCCTCCAAAATTTTCCATTTTTCAATAAAAAAAATATTTTCAATTCGCAAAGCTTCGATTCGGATTCTATCCGTCTGCTGTCCATCTAAGATTGTTCGATTGCCTTGAAATTTCGCAAAAGTAATCTTTTGTGCCAATGACTGTCGCTTTTGAAATTTAAGGAAATCTGCTTACATTTAGATATAGTCTCCATACAAATATTCCTCCTATTCACCCTATTACTGCTCTAGAATACACATTTTACAATTGGAACTAGAATCAGATAACGTGAAAATTCCCATATAAATATACCTCAGATGTACAATATTATTGATCTAAAATGCACATTATTGCAGCGGATCTTGGCCACATTTTGCAGATATTATTATATTTGCATCACATAGAAATATTGTCGCCAATATCACAAAATATTTGTTGTTCGATTTTTTAATAACATGCGACGAGACCCACTTTCACAATGTGTATTTGCAGGTGAAATATAATGTGTTCTGATCAAAATATTTTAGAATATTTTATTTCTAGACCAGAAAAAGTCAAATCATGAGCGACATTTGTATGGATGTATGTATCTATATATAAATCTAAAGCGATTTTACCCATTTTCACTATAGATATTTCTAGTTAAAATATGAGGTAGGGACATGATCAAAATGGGCTGAATTTTATGGTTTCTAGATCGAAAAAAATCAAATCGTTAAGGACACTTTTATATATTTAAACCTGAATCGATTTGCTTCAAGCTGAAGAGTGTCCGTCCTTGAATTACAAAACTTAAATGTGCCAAATTTTGTTAAGATTTGACTATAATAATTTGATTATAAGAATAGATGAACAGACGGACTTGGCTAAATCGATTCAAGAAGTGATTATATTCTATCGATCGGTGTACTAAACAAAAAGTCTATCTCGCTAACATTTGGGTGTTACAAACAAATGCAAACAAACAATACCCTAGTAGCCCTCTACTACAACTTTCAAATGTATATATTTCAAGTTTTTGTTTACAGGAATGTACAAATAAGTCGAAAAATATCAGTTTCCTCTATATAAGCAATTTGAGTTGTTAAAATGCCTGAATTGCTGTCGATATTTCCATAACTTAAAAAAGTTTATACTGAAAGTTCTTGAGGAATAGTTATAAGTTATCTTAAAAGGATTCACTCTTGATTTTGCAAAAGGAGAAAGCACAAAAAAATGTTGCTAATGCCATTTCCAAAAATTTTTATGGTTAATAGGAACATCCGTATCAAATTAGAGAGCTGCTCCCTACTAATTTTATATAAATATTTTTAATTTCACCGCAACCACTTATTTTCTCAAACCATATATTTTTGGCAGTGGACAACGGTGAAACTATCTGGATAATAAATATTTTTTGCTGCAACTCAGCGATTTCGGTGAATGAAATGAATTAGTAAATAAACAATATGCACCAGAACTTTCTTAGAATAAAATTTAATTTGTCTTTCTTCTATAAAACATTGTCCGATTGGATCAATAGTAAAACAATGTGTTTTTCCATTCCATTTTATAATCAATTGCCTCTAAATGCTAGATTCCATAATTGTGACTAGTCACTATACATGCCGATTAAATCCACTGTCTATAATTAACATATCATTATTCATTAGTTCGTTCAAACGTTGAACCTAATTCTTCAGTTTGTTTACACCAAACGTCTCTTAGTAAATATAATTAAATGTTGGAAATGGGTGTTGATAACTGCTGTAATTATCGAAGTTAATGACTGCTTAGAGTATTGAGTGAATTGAGCTTTTTTTTTTCTTACACAGAAAAATAAATGGAAATATTTGTTACAATAAATAAAATAATAAAATCTGTCGATCAAGTATTTATTTAAAGTTTGGTTAAAATTAAAATTTTCAAAAATAGTACTCAATTAAAATACAGGGTGGCTGATGAATGTTGCTAAATAAAGAAAGAAATTATATTGATTTTTTAAAAAGTTTAGTAATATTAATTTAATGTAAGATCAATTAAATACAGGGTGGCCGTATTGCTGTGTTGCTACATCAAGAAACTCAAATAACTTGTTTTTATTTCATAGACATTATTCAGATTTGTCGCATTATAATTCATTTAGAAAAATCTATATGCTTTCAATGTAAAGAGTCCGCCATCTAACGTTTTTTTTCAACTAGTGCTTATTTCGTGAATGGTAACACTTAGCTCATGTCTGATTTGACAGATAATTAGTTTTATCCTTCTGCTGAACGAATGTGAAATATTGCGACATTACTTTGAAAATCATGGAAATGTTGCAGAATGTGTGCGAAAATTGCGTACGGATTTTGGAAGAAGAGAAGCACCGTCGGCTCCGTATGTTCGTTATCTTGTGAAAAAGTGAAAGAAACTGACACCCTCATCGATAAACCAAAGCGTGAAAAGCTAAAAACAGTGCGTACACCCGAGAATATTGATGCTGTGGCAGAAAGTGAGCGTGAAGCGTATGTTCGTTATCTTGTGAAAAAAGTGAAAGAAACTGACACCCTCATCGATAAACCAAAGTGTGAAAAGCTAAAAACAGTGCGTACACCCGAGAATATTGATGCTGTGGCAGAAAGTGAGCGTGAAGCGCCATCAACATCAATTCACCGTCGTTCACAATTTTGCATAAAGGCCTTGGTATGACGCCATACAAAGTCCAATTGGTTCAGGAGTTGAAGCCAACTGACCATCCAATGCGTTTTCGCTTCGCTAAGTGGGCCTGCGATCGACTTACAGAAGATGCCGATTTTGCCCAAAAAATCATCTTTTCATATGAAGCTCATTTTGATCTTGGTGGGTATGTAAACAAGCAAAATTGTCGCATTTGGGGCACAGAAAACCCGCACGCATACATTGAAAAGCCGATACACCCAAAACGTGTCACTGTTTGGTGCGGATTTTGGCATAATTGGACCATTTTTCTTCGAAAATGAGCAAGGAGTGGCCGTTACAATCAATGGCGATCGTTATCGGGCCATGTTGAACGAATTTTTGTTCACAAAAATTGAAGAGGAGGATATTGGCAACATTTGGTTTCTACAGGACGGCGCTACGTGCCACACAGCCGAAGCTACAGTCGATGTTTTGCGCCCTTTGTTTGAAGATCGCATTATCAGCCGCAGAGCTGATGTCGTTTGGCCACCTCGGAGCTGCGATTTGACACCGTTGGACTATTATTTGTGGGGTGCCCTCAAAGATAAGTGTTACGCCGACAAGCCAGAGACAATTGACGCTTTAAAGGACAATATTCGTGAAGCCATTGGTGAAATACAGCTGCACACAATCGATAATGTGCTTAAAAATTGGACCGATCGTGTAGGCTACTGCATGGCCAGCCGAGGCAGCCATTTGAATGAAATTATTTTCCATTATTAACCGGAAGGATTGTACTTTCAAATAAAAATAGTTATTTGGCGGACCCTTTAGAAGATTCGTTCATCTATAGACGAAAATAATTACAGAAACAGCGGACAAGCATATTTTTAGAAAAAATGCTACTCCGAAATAATGTAATTATACCCTCCACCTCCAGGTGGTTTGTAACACCTTAAAATTTTTCCTTCACAATGACTAAAAATACCCATAATATTCCCTAATATTTTGCGTATTTAAGCACATTTTTCCAATATGTCTGCTTGTACTTAATTTATATTGGGTATGTGCATTCCTCCGATAACAAAAACGTGCACCTTAAAGTGATTTTAGGGATTTAAGGGATAAAAATGGTACATATTAAACGACAACAGCTAGAAACACGAAAATCGGTGTGCACATTCCTATAATTGAGTAGATACATAATATAAAAGTATTTTTTCCAAATTTGTCGTTTTAAGGCGTAAAATGGGAATAGAGGGTTAAAAACCAACCAATCGGCTGTACGTAGAATAATGAAATTCTGTGTATACATACCTCTTATCGCGTAGACACGTAAAATAAACGGATTTTTTAAAATTCGTACTTTTTGGGGTTAAAATGAAAAAAGGGGAAAAAAACCAAATGACCACAGCTAGAGTCATGAAATTTGGAATATGCATTCCTCTGACTAAAAGGCTTATCGAAATTCGTACTTTCAAGAGATACAATGGGTACAGAGGGATATAAATAGTACCAACTAAACGACTTACTAGAATCATGGAATTCGGTGTATACATTACTCTGACTCCATAGGCACGCCTAATATTATTTTTCAAATTCGTACTTTTTACTTTTACGGCTGAAATTCGTTGAATCATGAAGTTAGGTTATTTTGCACTATGTACGAGAGATAATGGATTTTCAAAATTTGTACTTTGCTTTTTGAATTAAAATAGAATGGAAATACCAAATCTACCAATATATATATATATACATACAATATATATATATATATATATATTAATTGACTTGAGGTATTATTTCGATATATATAGTGTAAACATATTGGTAGCCTTGTCTTGCCATCTGACGTTTTTATACCCTCCACCTCCAGGATGGGGGTATATTCACTTTGTCATTCCGTTTGTAACACCTTGAAATATTCATCGGAGACCCCATAAAGTATATATATTCTGGGTCGTGGTAAAATTCTAAGACGATATAGCCATGTCCGTCTGTCCGTCTGTCCGTCTGTCTGTCTGTCTGTCTGTCTGTCTGTCTGTCTGTCTGTCTGTCTGTTGAAAGCACGATAGCGGCCGAACGAAATGAGCTAGGAGGTTCAAATTTTTCCTAAATGTGTCTAATGGTTGTAGATCGGTTGGGATTGAAAGTGGACGAAATCGGGCCAGAGGGAAAAATTTTTCCCTCACAAGGACTGAAAATACCCCTAATATTTAGTGTATTTCAGCATGTTTTTTGAACATATTAGCTTGTATTTACTTGATATTCGCAATGCGCATTCCCTTTATAGCATAAAAGGGCACCATAAAGTGATTTTTATTTGTAGGGGGCGAAATGGGACAAAAAGGGATAAAAATGGTACCTTTCAAACGACAACAGATAGAAACACGAAATTTGGCGTGTACATTCCTCTAATAGAGTAGATAAATAATATAAAAGTATTTTTTCTAAATTCGTACTTTAAAGGGGTTAAATGGGGCAAAAGGGATAAAAATAGTATCAATCTAAAGGCTGCACCTAGAATAGTGAAATTCGATATATACATTCCTCTGATTGCGTAGACACGTAAAATAAAATTACTTTCCAAAATACGTACTTTTTGGGGTTCAAATGGTAAAAGGGGATACAAATAGTACCTACCAAATGACAGCAGCTAGAATCATGAAATTCGGAGTATACATTCCTCTGACTGTGTAGACAAGAAAAATAACACGTTTTTTCCAAATTCGTACTTTCAAGGGATACAATGGCTACAGGGGATAAAAATAGTACCAACTAAACGAATGATGAAAATGATGAAATTCAGGGATGTACATCCCTCTAATTGTGTAGATACGTAAAATAAAGAGATTTTAGATAGTCGTACTCTTGAGGGGGCAAAATTGGAAAAAGGGGATAAAAATGGTACCAACAAAATGACCGCTGATAGAATCATGGAATTCGGTGTGTACATTCCTCTGACTGCATAGCCACGTAAAATATTTTTTCTCAAATTCGTTTGTTGCTTTTACGACAAAAAATGGTAGACTCATGAAGTTGTCTTATACTGCGTACGTGAGAGATAAGGTATTTTCAAAATTTATACTTTTGAAATTAAAATAGGATGGAAATACAACCAACCAAACGACTGTAGCTGAAAATACACTCTCTATCCCCCAATATTTAGGGTATTTATAATTGCTCCCTTATATTTACTTTATGAATTGAAGTATTATATCCATTATATATATAGTATACAAATATTGGTAGCTTGGCTTATTAATTAAATTTCTTATTTTCATACAGTTAAAATTTGTTGCGGACATTCCTCTTGTAGCTTGGAAGCACCACAAAGAAAATAAAAGTTTTAGTGGGCGAAATGGGACAAAAAGAGATAAGATATGGTACCAATGATACGACAACAGCTAGAATCATGAAATTCGGTGTGTACATCCCTCTAATTGCATAGACACGTAAAATAGAGGGATTTTTCGAAATTTGTACTTTTAAGGGATATAATTAAAAAGAGGGATAAAAATGGGACCTACCAAACCGCTGAAGTTGAAATCATGAAATTCGGTGTATACATTCTGACTATGAAGACTTGAAAAAGGGTTTTTTTTCGAAATTAGTACATTTGGGAGGAGAATGGGGTAAATGGGGATATCTTTAAAATTTATACTTTTCTTATCACTTTGTCTGTATCTGAAAATGCTTCTTTCTAATGGCGACTGACAATCGCCTAATATTTAGTCATGTTCACTTTCACAATTTCATCATTTTATTTATATATAGTAGTCGATTTTAAACAGTGCGCATAAGTATAGTAAACAATTATAGTAAATGTGCATAAAAATATCACAATTTTCGTAATATGGTACTGTACTTCTATGTAAAGTCGACATCCTTTAATCTGCTGGTAATACTGTGGAATGCACTCCGTGGTGGAGGGTATATAAGATTCGGCCCGGCCGAACTTAACGCCTTCTTACTTGTTATTTTTCAACTATTCAACCGTTGGACTATTTTTTGTGGGGTGCCCGAGTGAGACATTTGAATGAAATTATTTTCCATTATTAACCGGAAGGATTGTACTTTCAAATAAAAAAGCAATTTGAGAAAATATTCAGTAGTTTTTTTATAGCATTTTCAAAAAATAAGTTATTTGGCCCTATAGTACTGCTCTACTACGAACCCCACCCCGACACCCTCTGTGGAATGGAATCCATGGTGGATGGTATAAAAAGTTCGGCCCGGCCGAACTTAACGCCATTTTTACTTCTTTTTAATTCAAATACTACCGAAACGAAGAGTTTCTCAAATATTGAAATCTTATCGAGATCAGTTGATATTTTATAAATATTACAAGCTCCTAGTTGGGCCACTTTTATTACCATGTTTTCTAAAAAACACCCGCTGTGAGATGAGACACTATGCAACGTGTACTTCACGTCAGATACTTCTTCCCATTTCAACTTCAAAGCACCACTATAATTGGGTATTTTCTCAATTTCAAATTGAAATGGCGTTGGTGTTGGTGCTTGTGGCATTGGTGGCCATTACTAATCAATTACAAATCCACGGCACAGCTATTCCGAGCAAAGAACGAAACTTCTGATACAATTTGTGGGTGGTTTGCTCTGGCCGTTGTTATCGTGTTTCGTACCTTTTTAGCTTCATTTCTACAACTTACAATTGACTATTTATTATTATACTCGTATTATGTTAATTGGTTTTCTATGTAGTCATATGTTATTGTTTAATTAGAAAATCATGACCCGGAAGATATTTCCAACAGCGAACGAAATCCCCCAGACACATAAGAAGCGAAAACAACAACAACAATCGGCAACAACAACAGCGCATACATTTCAAGGTACATTCGCTCGGTGGTAGAAGTGGAACAATAATCATTTATATTGTTTTAAGCATTTACAAGAGTATTAAGTATTTTACAAAAACAGATCATTTCTGTCAGTACGCCGGCGTACATACATACGTACATCGGTGGTCTGTCAATGCATCTTTGACTTCGGCTTGGAGGCATTGACAATGATCGTTAAAATACAAAACGTATGGTAGACAAATACTATACTCGCATGTATGTTTTGTTAGAGTGGGTCGAGCTCCCTAAAATCCATACTTTTCAACCGATCTTAAAGATATTTTGTGCTCCAACAATTTGGTGCAGAAATTGGACAGATGGGTTTAGATTTTGATATGGCCCTCATAAGACTCCGTAAAAACAACAAAAATTGAGATATCGTAACTGGTATACCCAACATCCCAAAGTGGAAAAACGTTAAAAAAATAGGATTGATTTGAACTGGGATATTGTCCTGACTCACGATCATTTTGCATCTATATTTAATAGAATACAATCTTGTTAAAAATGTTGACATTTATTACTTGGCTGCAGACTACCACTATCACGATATCTCAGGTGGCTTCGCATCGACTTTTCAACAAAATACCCGGCCTCTTTAAGTAAATGATTCTCACAAACGAACCAGAAGCACAACTCAATTTCCGAAAATGCGTTTTTAACAACCTTTGTCAGGATTGAAATCATGATAGTGGTAGTCTGCAGCCATGTAATATATGTCACAATACCATTTGTATAAATACCCTCACTCTCGGAGAACATTACTTAGCGCCAGATTGTTTGTGTGAGAAGTACGGGAAGGGGCCTGGGTAAACCATACATATTTTTTTAGGTTTAAAGAGATTATAAAACAAGTAAGGAAAAGCTAAAGTCGGGCGGGGCCGACTATATAATACCCTACACCACTCCCTGTGTATATAACACGCTTTGATTAATAAACCCAGGATTTTCAAGGGAGCAATTTTGTGTAGGTCATATAAATTATACAGTATAACGAATATGGTAATTAATCCAATTTTCTGGCAGATATTCGGAGTAAAGTAAATGTAACATTATCTGGAAAAATTGATCAAGATCCAATAACAAATACAGATTATACAGCGGTAATAAGATGAGTCGGACGGATATTTGATGGGGGCCTATAACAACACTTGGGGCCAAAACATGGAACTATATAATTCTCATTCACGGTAGTTATACCTAGTTGTAATATATCATAATCTGCCAAATTTGATGTAAGATGCAGTTTCTAGAGCTGAAATAGAGTAGAATTGGGGCCCCATTTGGGTTATACAAAATATGGACACATATGTATATTTGACTCTCATAATATGTATTCTTAGTTGAAGTACTATAAAATCTGCAAAATTTGAAAAACTTCCGATGTGAAATGTGGGTCATAGAGGGGGAATAATAGAAATGGGGCCCATTTCAAAGGACGCTACATTAAAAAGTGGGCCTAAATAGATTACATTCAGAGTAGGTATTCTTAGTTGAAATATAATACGATTTGCAAAATTGTATCGAGATCCAATGCAGAATGTGGGTTTTAGAGCTATAAAAGAGTAGAAATTGTTGCCAAATTTGTATGGGGGTTACACCAAAATATGTATTCTTAGTTGAAATATAATACAATCTGCAAATTTGATAAACTTGCGATGTAAAATATGGGTCCTGGAAGAGCAATAATATAAATGGGGCCCATTTGTAAGGGCGCTAGATTAAAAATTGGGCCCTCACTTTCAAAGTTGGTATTCTTTATTGAAATATAACATGGTATGCAAAATTTTTTAGATAAAATAAAATTTCTAGATCGATTATAGTGTGCAGTGGGGGCCCATTTGTATGGGGGCTATACCAACACATTGACCTATATTGCTGGCTTCCACGAAGTTTTACGATGTAATTCCTGTTACTTATTCGACAACAATTACAAGTATGGTTTGAGTGGAAATTATAAAGATTTAATAGAAATTATTAAAAAACCAGTAAGGAAAGGCTAAAGTCGGGCGGGGCCGACTCTATGATACACTCCACTTTCAATCCGAATACAATTCAATTCGGTGGAAAAGTGAAAACGGGAAGGTTTTTTGTATCCTGTAAATGTATGTGTTTGACAAAAAATTGTATATCGGAAAGGACATTTGTATGAGGATATATTGAAACCTGGAACGAAATAGGTGAAATATAAAATGTATAGTTTGGCCAAAATCGGTTAAACTTATGGGAGCAACATTTGAAATTGGGCTATATTTAAATCTGAACCGATCTTACCCACTTTCACCATAGTTTTGTTTAGTTAGATTATGAGATGTTGTGCGAAATTTAAAGAAGATCGAGCACAATATGTGGATTTTAAAGCGGCAAAAGTCAAATCGGGAGCGACATTTGTATGGGGGCTATATCTAAATCTGAACCGATCTTACCCAATTTTTGCATAGGTGTTTCTAGTAAGATTATAAGATGTTGTGCCAAATTTAAAGAAAATCGAGTACAATATGTGGTTTCTACAGAGGAAAATGTCAAATCGGGAACGACATTTGTATGGGGGCTATATCTAAATCTGAACCGATTTGACCTATTTTCACCATAGATGTTCTTAGTTTAAATATAAGATGTTTTACCAAATCTGAAGACAATCAGATACAATAAGTGGTTTCTAGAGCGGAAAAAGTCAAATTGGGAGCGAAATTTGTATGGGAGCTATATATAAATCTGAACCGATCTGACCGATATTCACCATGGGTGTTTCTAGTGGAAATATAAGATGGTTTACCAAATCTGAAGACAATCTGATACATTATGTGGTCTCTAGAGCGGAAAAAGTCAAATCGGGAGAGAAATTTGTATGGGAGCTATATATAAATCTGAACCGATCTAACACATTTTTACCACAGGTATTTCTAGTTACAATATAAGATGGTTTGGCAATTTTAAAGAAAATCTGTTGTAATATGTGGTATCTAGAGTGAAAAGAGTCAAATCGGGAGTGAAATTCGTATGGGGGCTATATCTAAATCCGAACCGATTTTCTTCAAATTAAATAGCGTTCGTCCTTGTCACGAAAAACTTCGTTGTGCTAAGTTTCGTTTGGTTCTGTCTACAATTGCGACCTGTATCGTGATTACAAGAATAGATGGACGGACGGACAGACAGACAGAAAGACGGACATTGCTAAATCGACTCAGAAAGTGATTCTAAGACGATCGGTATAATTAACAATGGGTCTATCTCGTTTCCTTTTGGGTGTTACAAACAAATGCACAAAGACATAATACTCTCGTGGAGTGTATAACTAGCTGGCTTCAAACAAATTGTGGATGTTCCCGACTAGAATTGTGCCAGTAAGTATTATAGTGGTCTAAGTCACACTTTTGATTTCTATATAGTTTTGGGGTTCTAATTCATATAGGACATGAGTAACAAGATGTTACTTAAAATCGTTTTATTGCGATATCGGTTAAATAAAAATGATATTTTGAAATGTTTCTTCGTTTTCAAAATCTTTTTATACACTCCACGAGAGTATTATGTCTTTGTGCATTTGTTTGTATCACCCAAAAGGAAACGAGATAGACCCATTGTTAATTATACCGATCATCTTAGAATCACTTTCTGAGTCGATTTAGCAATGTCCGTCTGTCTGTCTGTCTGTCTGTCTGTCTGTCTGTCTGTCTGTCTGTCTGTCCGTCCGTCCATCTATTATTGTAATCACGATACAGGTCGCAATTGTAGACAGAACCAAATGAAACTTTGCACAACAATGTTTTTCGGGATAAGGACGAACGCTATTTAATTTGAAGAAAATCGGTTCAGATTTAGATATAGCCCCCATACGAATTTCACTCCCGATTTGACTCTTTTCACTCTAGATACCACATATTACAACAGATTTTCTTTAAAATTGGCAAAACATCTTATATTGTAACTAGAAACACCTATGGTAAAAATGTGTTAGATCGGTTCAGATTTATATATAGCTCCCATACAAATTTCTCTCCCGATTTGACTTTTTCCGCTCTAGATACCATATAATGTATCAGATTGTCTTCAGATTTGGTAAAACATCTTATATTTCCACTAGAAACACCCATGGTGAATATCGGTCAGATCGGTTCAGATTTATATATAGCTCCCATACAAATTTCGCTCCCGGTTTTACTTTTTCCGCTCTATAAACCACATATTGTATCAGATTGTCTTCAGATTTGGCAAAACATCTAATATTTAAACTAAGAACATCTATGGTGAAAATAGTTCAAATCGGTTCAGATTTAGATATAGCCCCCATACAAATGTCGTTCCCGATTTGACATTTTCCTCTGTAGAAACCTCATATTGTACTCGATTTTCTTTAAATTTGGCACAACATCTTATAATCTTACTAGAAACACCTATGCAGAAATTGGGTAAGATCGGTTCAGATTTAGATATAGCCCCCATACAAATGTCGCTCCCGATTTGACTTTTGCCGCTTTAAAAGCCACATATTGTGCTCGATTTTCTTTAAATTTCGCACAACATCTTATAATCTAACTAAACAAAACTATGGTGAAAGTGGGTAAGATCGGTTCAGATTTAAATATAGCCCAAATTCAAATGTTGCTCCCATAAGTTTAACCGATTTTGGCCAAACTATACATTTTATATCTCACCTATTTCGTTCCAGGTTTCAATATATCCTCATACAAATGTAAAATATTAAATTTTTTTCAAACACATACATTTACAGGATACAAAAAACCTTCCCGTTTTCACTTTTTCACCGAATTGAATTGTATTCGGATTGAAAGTGGAGTGTATCATAGAGTCGGCCCCGCCCGACTTTAGCCTTTCCTTACTGGTTTATGTATCACTTTGAATAACAACGACAGTTGTTCTTGTATAAAGAATAAGTCGAAGAAATCCAATAAAGATACGAAGAAAATTTAACCAATTTCAATTGGAAGAAACTCAAATAATTAAACTTTGAGACTTCACTTTTATTTTTGCCTTCCTACACAGACCCAAGTAACCAACTTTCTTGGTTCTCTTTTGAATAAGTAGCCAACTTTTTGTTTTTGACTGGGCATTTGGTGCGAGTTTCAACATATACACAAAAAAATAAATTTTTAGATCTCGACACAGAAATTTTTTGCATATTAAAATAAAAAACACTTTTTCCCCAAGCAGGTGTTATTCGTACTATAGTAACACTATATAATCTGCTTTGCAAATTGATTAAAACAACTTCATAAAATGTGGGAAATAAGCATTTTGCAATGCGATTATGTACTTTTTCCCAAAATTAGTAAATTAAATCGCTTTTTATTAAAGCATAATAATAAGCAACTTTTCCCACATCGCGATGCGAACCCGAGAACTTCGGGGTTATGCTATGTTATTCAATAATAACATGTTATTAACTTTTTCCCAGGTTTTTTTAACAACTTCCTAGAAAGAAATAGGCGTATTTTGAATTTAAGAGCGCAATTATCGTTGTTAACGACCTACTCTAATGTCTGCGGCTATGTACGCTAAAACAACATTATTTTATTGCCTTTTGTTTTTTCTTATGATTTGAAAAGTCATTATTTTTCTTTGGTTTTCGTTACGGTTGTTAATTGTCTTTTAATATTTAAACATAAAACACGGCAACTAAAAACCCGTCAATATGGCAATAAACTAAGAGCGATGCATTACCACAAACAACGCAAGTCTTGTAAGGTGGTATAAGCACATTTGTGTGTGTGTGTGTGCTGCCAACTAACATTGGAAGACTATCGGTCTATGCAGGTCGAAGTCAACGTTTCCAATTTATAGATGCTTTTGATGCTTAGTTTAAGGCTTCCAGTGAATAGTTTATGGCCGTTTAAACGTTAACAGACAACGACAATGAAATTGTGGAAAATGCATTTGCTACTCTGGTGCTCAAGTAGAATTACATCGATTGTCTGGCGCATTAAGCTAAGCGCACTCTATGAGTAATTTGAGAATATTGGACGAAATTCCAATTTCTAGTGTATTTTGGCGAAAAATTGAATTTTGATTTCATCACGTTAAATAGATGAATCGACGTGCCTAGAAAAACTTACGCATCGTTGCCCTAATATAATATAACACGTAATTCATATTTTTAGAAAAATCTATTGTTTTTGTGGAATATGACCGAAATTGTCGCGTTTTTTCGTTAAAATATCCAAAATTCACGATTTGCAATAAACATGAGTTATTTCCTTTTATATTAGGTACAGTGGTTCAGAATTAAAATTTGGCCAAAATTCAATAACTTTTGTTCTGAGTTCTGTAAAAAATCAAATTTAGCCAAGGACCCTAGTATTATTTTGAGATATTAACATTAAAAATCGAGAAATCGGATATATTTTAGAAGTCGGTCCAAAGTTAACTACTTTTCGTATTTGACGATTTTAAAGAAAATTTATTTTTTTGTTTTTATGTTTTTATAACAGATTTTTACATATTTGTTCATAATGCGAAGAAAAAGTTTTAATTTTTTTTGTATTACAGATTTTGAAAATTGAAAAAACTTAATTTCTTTTTTTGACTTTGTCGAACTGTTTCTCACACATTTTAAGAGAAATTTCCTGTATGCTCATGCTAAATTTTATAACAATCGCAGTTCATTTGCCGATACTATGCCCAAAAACCCTAGTAATTAGCATTATCATTTTGGGTTTTTGGGCATATTTCCGGCAAATGAACTCCGATTGTTATAGAATTTAGCATCAGGATAAAGGAAATTCACTGACGGAAATGACTAAATTGTGTTTTGGAACTAAAAAATCTGACTTTTTGCACTAAATGTATCCTATCTTCCAAGGGTACAATTTCGTGTAGTCAAAAGTTACCCTCCAAAAGCGGGCAACCCTTCAACCATTCCAAATATGTAAATATTTCTTTAAAGGCTTTTGCAGGAAAAAAGTTGTGTTGGTCCAAAGTCAGACATTTGTTCAAAAAGGTTATTTTTTAAAATATTTATTACAAACGAACTATATTTGGCACAAACATACCTTCGACGTCATACCAAAACTAAGAAACCACAATTTCTAATAAAAAGATCTGAGTGCAAAAAGTTTTAAAATGTGTGAAAACAGTTTGACAAAGTCAAAAAAAATAAATTACGTTTTTTCAATTTTCAAAATCTGAAAAACGTGAAAATGTGTAATACAAAAAAATATTTTTTTTCGCATTATGAACAAAAATGTAAAAATATCTCAAAAAAAAACATAAACACAAAAAATAATATATAATAAATAATATAATAAATAAAAATAATAATAGTCCTTGTCTAATTTTGATTTTTTAAAGAACTCAAAAATGTCTACTAGAACAAAAGTTATTGAATTTTGACCGATGGATTTCGATTCTGAAACACTGCACAGTGGGGAATTTTTTAAAAAGTGGTGCACTCTTTTCTATTGCACTGTAGACGCACAACTTGTTGATGAATCGTGTGTCAATTATAAATAATGAGTACTTTACGGACGGTGAAAACTGACATGCCGGAACCGAATCCATGAAATGGCCGTTGGCGTTGATTATTTCTTAATAGAATTCTGTTAAAAATGCAAGTATCACGTTTCGATTTAAACGCCTCGTCACCGAGTATATGGACATTTAAATAAATTATATACATATGGTTGGCCCGTAATATGCTCCAGGGATGTTTCTTTAATAGTGGAACAGAGTTGTTCTCCATATTTTGATGTCGTCCAATCTCTAATTGCTTGTGACATATGCAAAGCGACAAAATACTCTTGCCGTACAAAACTAAAAAAATGTACTGTATTCAAAACACATATAAAATTCGCTACTGTTGTCTTATTTCAAACGAAGAATTAAGTTTACGTTCATAAATTAATCGTACTGACCAGGCAAGGAGTGAATGGTAAATAAATGAATATTTAACTATTACTATGTTAAAAAGCGTGGCAAAGTCTTTTTCAAAGTCTGTAAGACAATACAATTACCACTGTGTGGCAGGTAAATACCAAACGCACTCCATTAAAACCAAAGAAATTTATTTAATCTATATAAATATATAGTTTAATGAAGTAACGTAAGCTTGGTTTGGACAAAATTTCGGTCACAAATTGGTCAGAGCAGGCAACACTATTATCAACTTTGCTCAGTCTGGTTTGGAATTTCACCATGAACAGCCGTAAGTCTTAAAAGAAAAATGAGTAACGAGAGGACATTCTAGTATTTTGTTCAGTGATGAGCCTCATTTTGGGGTCAATGGACGCGAGTTGCTTGAAATCAGAAAATCAATATATATTTGTATCTCATACCGCATAATATCCCTACACTAGGATATTATGTATTTCTGCATTTGTTTGTAACACCCAAAAGTAAACGAGATAGACATTGTTTATCGTACTAATAAATAAGTTTTGCGAGCCAAGAACGAACGCTATTTAATTTGAAGCAAATCGGTTCAGATTTAGATATAGCCCCCATACAAATGTCGCACCCGACTTGGCGTTTTCCGTTCTATAAAATTTGCCATAACACTTTATTTATCAACTAGAAAGTAGAAAGTGGTGAAAGTAGACCATTGGTTCAATTTAAGACATAGCTTCCATAGAAATTTCACTCCCGATTTTACCTTTGCCGCTCTCAAAAATACACATTTTAAAAAATTTTCTTCAAATTTGGTTCAACACTTTATAGTTCAACCAGAAACATTTCTGGTGAAAGTCCGTCAGATCGCTTCAGATTTGTATGCATTTTCCATTCAAATATTTTAGCAGATCTTCTTCAAATTTAGCAAAATATCTTATATTTCAACTGTGGAGAAAATGGGTCACATTGGTTAAGATTTAATTATAGCTTCCATGCAAATTTCGCTTGATATGACTTTTTCCGTCCCAGATAAAACGTATATTCAAAATTTGTACTTGAACAAAAAGTACGTATGCTGAAAGTGGGTCACTTCGTTCCTCGTTTTGATATAATACCGATACAAATGTTACTTTCGATTTGACAAAGTGTGTTTCGAATCCTCTTCCAATTAAAAGCAAAAATTTTGAAAAATCCATTTAAATTGTGCTTCTACGTGGAATTTATGCACCGAATTTCACGATTCTAGCAACAATACTTTAGTTGGTACCATTTTTTGTCCATTTTTGCCCCGCTCGCTAATTAAAGGGGCGTTTTCAAAAACCCTTTCTTAGTCCGCCTCTCCGTCAGATTTGGGAAATACCCTGAAAATTTAATGACCTTTTTCGCTGTTTGGTCTGGCCGCTGATCAATGAGTCAGTACCGCAACTCTTTTATATATTCAGATTATACCAATTGCAATTTTAGTCAAATTTAACGAATATGGAAAAATTGATGAAAATATTTTGCATCATGTTACTCCCAGATTTGATGGGCCCCTTAGAAACAAAATCGGCGTGATCCTATTTCATTGTATCTGCGTACGTATAAAGGTAACTTTCATCAAGATTGAGTGCTATGTAAACAAATCGGAAGGAACATATGAGCGGGGTCTATGCACCACTTTTACTGTTCCTAAGTGAAACATTAAACGTTGGCCCATATAGAAAGTATTCCGAGATTAAATCTGCCAAAATTGACGATGACAAGTGAAGATTTTACAGCAGTAATAGTAATAATTACAACAACATTTTTGGGATGCACAAAAACATGGACATGGGGGTTATACCAAAAATTGGACCCATATATTTGACTTTCATACTATGTAAAATGTGGGTTCCAGAGTTGCAATACTATAAATTGGGGCTCATTTTAAGGGGACTACATAAAAGTAGGTATTCTGAGTTGAAACATAACAAGATTTGTAAATTTTTATCAGGCAAGATGTGGGTTTTAGAGTGATAATAGTGTAAACCGTGGGGTCCTGTGTATTGGACATATACCAAACAAGGATCCATATAGTTGACTTCTATAATAGTTGTTTCTAGTCGATATATAACGTGGGACGTAAATTGCGCATTTTAGATCAGTAATAGTGTAAATCGTAGGTTCATTTGAATGAGGGTTATATCAAAATATGGACCCATGTAGTCCTCTTTCACGTTAGTTGTTTCTACTTAAAATATAACATTATCTTGAAAATTGGTTAATATCCACTGTAAAATGTATATTCTAGAGAGTAAAAGAGTAAATTGGAGGGATATTTGTATGGAGGCTATATTTAAATCTGAACCAATTTTCACCAAAATAAAGAGCAATAGTTCCTGGCACAAAAAATATACTTCTGACAAATGTCAATACAATCTGACAATAATAGCGACCTGTAATGTGCGAGGAATCTTTAGCAGCAGAAGGACAGACGGGTAGACGGACGGACAGACAGACGTCGTTAAAGCTGGGTCTAGCTCGATTATTCCTTGGTGTAACAACTTTTGGCGTGAAGCTAACTTATAAAAATCGTAAAAAACTGCCTAGCTAATAAATGGACAGTGATAATGCCAACAAATTTGAGGATACGCAATAAACATTAACAAGTAAGGAAAGGCTAAAGTCGGGCGGGCCGACTATATAATACCCTACACCACTCCCTGCGTATAGACCTCGCTTTTATTACTGAACCCATATGTTTAATGGGAGCTATTTAATGCAATTCATATAAATTATATAGTATACTATAAATTCATATTTAGTCATGATTAACGAATATGGTAAATATTATGATAATTGATGCAATTTTCCGGCAGACAAATACAAATTATACAGTAGTAATAGGATGAATCGGACAGACATTTGAAATGGGACCTATAACAACACATGGGGCCTGGTCCAAAACATGGGCCTATATATTTCCCATTAACGGTAGGTATTCACAGTTGAAATATATCATGATCTGCAAAATTTGATGAAGATACGATGTAAGATGTAGTTTCTAGAGATGTAATAGATCAGAATGGGGCCCCATTGGATTATACAAAACAATTCTCATTTCAATTCAATTGGGTAAAAAAGTGAAATCGGGAAGGATTTTTGCATCCTGTAAATGTATGTGTTTGACAAAAATGTTAAATCGGAAAGGTCGTTTGTATGGGGGTATATTGAAACCTGGAACGATGTGAGCCGCTTTCACCATGTATGTTTATTGGTGAAATATAATATGTAAAGTTTGGCCAAAATCGGTTAAACATTCGCGAGCAACATTTGTATGAGGGCTATATCTAAATCTGAACCGATCTTACCAACTTTCACCATAGGCTTTTTAGTCGGATTATAATATGTTGTGCCAATTAAAAAAAAACGGATACAATATGCGGATTTTAGAGCGGAAAAAGTAAAATCCGGAGCGACATTTGTGTGGGGCTATATCTATATCTGAACCGATCATACCCCCTTTCAGCATAGGTGTTTCTAGTTCGATTATAAAATGTTGTGCCAATTTTAAAGAAAATCGGGTACAATATCTGGTTTCTAAAGCGGAAAAAAAGAAATAGGGAGCGACATTTGTATGGAGGGCTATATCTAAATCTGAACCGATCTTACCCAATTTATGCATAGGTGTTTCTAGTTGGATTATAAGATGTTGTACAAAATTTAAAGAAAATCGGGTACAATATGGGAGTGACATTTGTATGGGGGCTATATCTTAATCTGAACCGATCTTACCCATTTTCAGCATAGGTGTTTGTAGTTCTATTATAAAATGCTGTGCCAATTTTAAAGAAAATCAGGTACAATATGTGGTTTCTAGGGCGGAAAAAGTCAAATCGGGAGCGACATTTGTATGGGGGCTATATCTAAATCTGAACCGATGTTCTCCAAATACCGATGGTCCTTGGCCGGAAAAAATAAATTCTGCTAAGTTTCATGGCAATCGGACAACAATTGCGACCTGTAGAGTGCGAACAAGCTAAGGTGGCCAGCAGACGGACGGACAGATAGACAGACATCGTTAAACGGACTCAGCTGGTGATTCTAAGCCGATCGGTATACTTAAAGGTGGGTATAGCTCGATTATTTCTTGGTGTTACAAACGCGAAAATAACTTATAATACCCTAGTACACGAAGTAGTGTAGGGTATAATTATAGTCGGGAACATCCATAACTTAAAGTAAGGGTTTTTAATTATTATTTGTATTAAATATTTATACCCCCCACTAAGGAATTATGTGTTTGTGTATTTATTTGTAACATTCCAAAGAAAGAGAGATAGGCCCATTGTTTACCGATCGACTTACAACCACTTTCTGTGTCGATTTAGCCATGACCGTCTGTCCATCCGTATGTCTGTCCAACTATTCTTGTAATCAAACTACAGGTCCCAACAAAAATTAGCACAATGTCGCTCCCCATTTGATTTTGTCCGCTCTCGAAACTACATTTATAAACTGATTTTTTTTCAAATTTGCCACAATACCATATAATTCAACTAGAAACATTGTGGTGAAAGTGATTCATATCTATTTTGATATGATACAAATGTCCTTTTCCGTTCAGAATTTATATTTATTTTTAACTAGAAACACCTAAGATGAAAGTGGGTCCATGATATAGAACCCATACAAAAATTATTCCCGAAATACATTTCACATTTGTATGCATACATATATACACCATACGGATGTGACGATTTTATGTCATTTCGACGTCTGGCACATTTAGTGTTTTTTTCTGTAACTTATTTTCGTTCGTCTGAGGCGAACGATCAAAATCACAGAAGTAAAAATTTTTGTATGTATGAATTAGAATTTGACTATTTCTAGCGAAAAAAATAATTAAAATAAAAGAAGCATTAGTCCATAAAAAAACAAGTAAGGAAAGGCTAAAGTCGGGCGGGGCCGACTATATAATACCCTACACCACTCCCTGCGTATGTACCTTGCTTTGATTACTAAACCCATTTATCTCATGGGAGCAATTTTATGTAGTTCATATAAATTATACAGTATAAATTATACTATAAATTAATCTTTAGTCATATTTAACGAATATGGTTAATAATATGGTAATTGATCCAATTATTCGACAGACAAATACTAATTATACAGTAGTAATAGGATGAGTCGGACCGACATTTCAAAAGGGGGCCTATAACTACATTTTGGGCCTGGTCCAAAACATGGGCCTATATATTTCTCATTCACGGTAGGTATTCCTGGTTGAAAAATACCATGATCTGCAAAATTTGATGAAGATCTGATGTAAGATGTAGTTTCTAAAGCTGTAATAGATCAGAATGGGACCCCATTTGGGTTATATCAAAGTATGGACATATGGGCATTTTCCAAACAAGTAAGGAAATGCTACAGACGGACGGACTTTCTATCTCATTACAATTCAATTCGGTAAAAAAGTGAAATCGGGAAGGATTTGTGCATCCTGTAAATGTATGTGTTTGACAGAAAATGTTAAATCGGGAAGGACTCCCCCCCCCTTTCACCATGTATGTTTATTGGTGAAATACAATATGTAAAGTTTGGCCAAATTCGGTTAAATATTCGGGAGCAACATTTGTATGAGGGCGATATCTAAATCTGTACCGATCATACCCAGCATAGGTGTTTCTAGTTAGATTATAAGATGTTGTGCCAAATTTAAAGAAAATCGGGTGCAAGATGTGGTTTCTAGAGCGGAGGGAGTGACATTTGTATGGGGGCTATATCTAAATCTGAACCGATCTGACCCAATTTTTGCATAGGTGTTTCTAGTCTGATTATACGATGTTGTGCCAATTTTAAAGAAAATCGGGTACAATATGTGGTTTCTAAAGCGGAAAAAGTGAAATAGGGAGCGACATTTGTATGGGGGCTATATCTAAATCTGAACCGATCTTACCCAATTTTTGCATACGTGTTTCTAGTTGGAATATAAGATGTTCTGCCAAATTTAAAGAAAATCGGGTACAATATGTCGTTTCTAGAGCGGAAAATGTCAAATCGGGAGCGACATTTGTATAGGGGCTATATCTAAATCTGAACCGATCTTACCCAATTTTTGCATAGGTGTTTCTAGTTGGATTATACGATGTTGTGCCAATTTTAAAGAAAATCGGGTACAATATGTGGTTTCTAAAGCGGAAAAAGTCAAATCGGGAGCGACATTTGTATAGGAGCTATATCTAAATCTGAACCGATTTCCTCCAAATTCAATACCGATGGTCCTTGGCCAGAAAAAATAACTTCTGCCAAGTTTCATGACAATCGGACAACAATTGCGACCTGTAGAGTGCGAACAAGCTTAGATGGACAGCAGACGGGCGGACGGACGGACAGACGGACAGACAGACATCGTTAAATCGACTCAGCTGGTGATTCTAAGCCGATCGGTATACTTAAAGGTGGGTCTAGCTCGATTATTTCTTGGTGTTACAAACATTTGGCGCGAAACTAACTTATAATACCCTAGACCACGAAGTGGTGTAGGGTATAATAAATATAAATGTTTTTATACACTCCACGAGAGTATTATGTCTTTGTGCATTTGTTTGTAACAGCCAAAAGGAAACGAGATAGACCCATTGTTAATTATACCGATCGTCTTAGAATCACTTTCTGAGTCGATTTAGCAATGTCCGTCTGTCTGTCTGTCCGTCCGACCGTCCGTCCGTCCGTCCATCTATTCTTGTAATCACGATACAGGTCGCAATTGTAGACAGAACCAAATGAAACTTTGCACAACGATGTTTTTCGGGATAAGGACGAACGCTATTTAATTTGAAGAAAATCGGTTCAGATTTAGATACGAATTTCACTCCCGATTTGACTCTTTTCACTCTAGATACCACATATTACAAGAGATTTTCTTTAAAATTGGCAAAACATCTTATATTGTAACTAGAAACACCTGTGGTAAAAATGTGTTAGATCGGTTCAGATTTATATATAGCTCCCATACAAATTTCTCTCCCGATTTGACTTTTTCCGCTCTAGAGACCACATAATGTATCAGATTGTCTTCAGATTTGGTAAAACATCTTATATTCCCACTAGAAACTCCCATGGTGAATATCGGACAAGTCGGTTCAGATTTATATATAGCTCCCATACAAATTTCGCTCCCGATTTGACTTTTTCCGCTCTAGAAACCACATAATGTATCAGATTGTCTTCAGATTTGGTAAAACATCTTATATTTCGACTATAAACACCCATGGTGAATATCGGTCAGATCGGTTCAGATTTATATATAGCTCTCATACAAATTTCGCTCCCGATTTGACTTTTTCCGCTCTAGAAACCACATATTGTATCAGATTGTCTTCAGATTTGGCAAAACATCTTATATTTAAACTAAGAACATCTATGGTGAAAAAAGGTCAAATCGGTTCAGATTTAGATATAGCCCCCATACAAATGTCGTTCCCGATTTGAAACCACATATTGTACTCGATTTTCTTTAAATTTGGCACAACATCTTATAATCTTACTAGAAACACCTGCGGCTAAAGCGGGCTAGATCGGTTCAGATTTAGATATAGGCCCAATACAAATGTCGCTCCAGATTTGAATTTTGCGCTCTAAAAACCATATATTGCACCCGATTTTCTTTAAATTTGGGACAACATCTTATAATCCAACTAGAAACACTATGCATAAATTGGGTAAGATCGGTTCAGATTTAGATATAGCCCCCATACAAATGTCGCTCCCGATTTGACTTTTGCCGCTTTAAAAGGCACATATTGTGCTCGATTTTCTTTAAATTTCGAACAACATCTTATAATCTAACTAAACAAAACTATGGTGAAAGTGGGTAAGACCAGTTTTAAGATCAGATTCAGATTTAAATATAGCCCAAATTCAAATGTTGCTCCCATAAGTTTAACCGATTTTGGCCAAACTATACATTTTATCTTTCACCTATTTCGTTCCAGGTTTCAATATATCCTCATACAAATGTCCTTTCCGATATAAAAATTTTTGTCAAACACATACATTTACAGGATACAAAAAACATTCCCGTTTTCACTTTTGCACCGAATTGAATTGTAATCGGATAGAAAGTGGAGTGAATCATAGAGTCGGCCCCGCCCGACTTTAGCCTTTCCTTACTTGTTTATTGTCTAAAGAAAATCTTTTTTGAATTAAATCTATATCTGTATATATAAAAGACTTGCGTTACTGACTGACTGACTGATTTACTATTGAGCAGCAGCCAGATCAAACGACTGAAGCCAGGGTCATAAAATTTTCAGCGTAGTTCCCAAATCTGACGCAGACGCCGACTAAGAAAGGGTTTTACGAAATTCTTACTTTTAGAGGGTAAAATGGAACAAATAGGGATAAACATCGAACCTTCGTCCTGACTAAACGGCAGTAGCTAGAAACATGAAATTCGGTGTGGTCCTTGCAATGACCATGTAGACAAGCTAGAAATAGAGATTTTTCGAAATTTGTACTTTTAAGGAAGGAAAGAGACAAAAATGGTATCAATTTAAGTATTCGTGAAAATTGGTATTTGCATTTCTCTGACAAATGATAAAAATTATACATACGAAGGAATTTCAGCTAAAATATTCAAGCACATTCCTTTGGTTGTTTTTTAGCGAGTACTGCTAGTTTATTTACAGCAGGGAAATGGCGCATAAGCCCCACCTGTCCTTCTACGCAGCATTTTTATACCCTACACCACTTCGTGGACTAGGGTATTATAAGTTAGTTTTCCGCCAAATGTTTGTAACACCAAAAAATAATCGAGCTAGACCCACCTTTAAGTATACGGATCGGCTTAGAATCACCAGCTGAATCGATTTACCGATGTCTGTCTGTCCGTCCGTCCGTCTGCTGTCCATCTACGCTTGTTCGCACTCTACAGGTCGCAATTGCTGTCCGATTATCATGAAATTTGACTGGAGTTACTTTTTTTGGCCAAGGACGATCGGTATTGTTATTATTTGGAGGAAATCGGTTCAGATTTAAATATAGCCCCCATACAAATGTCGCTCCCGATTTGACTTTTTCCGCTCTAGAAACCACATATTTACAAGATTTTCTTTAAATTTGGTACAACATTTTATAATTGAACTAGAAACACCTATGCTGACAGTGCGTAAGATCGGTTCAGATTTAGATATATCCCTCATACAAATGTCGCTCCCGATTTGACTTTTTCCGCTCTAGAAACCACATATTGTAGCCGATTTTCTTTAAAAAATGGCACAACATTATATAATCGAACTAGAAACACCTATGCTAAAAGTGAGTAAGATCGGTTCAGATTTAGATATAGCCCCCATACAAATGTCGCTCCCGATTTGACTTTTTCCGCTCAGGAAACCACATATTGTACGCGATTTTCTTTAAAATTGGCACAACATTTTATAATCGAACTAGAAACACCTATGCTGAAAGTGGTTAAGATCGGTTCAGATTTAAATATAGGCTCCATATAAATGTCGCTCCCGATTTGACTTTTCCGCTCTAGAAACCACATATTGTAGCCGATTTTCTTTAAAATTGGCACAACATTTTATAATCGAACTAGAAACACATATGCTGAAAGTTGGTAAGATCGGTTCAGATTTAGATATAGCCCCCATACAAATGTCGATCCCGATTTGACTTTTTCCGCTCTTGAAACCACACATTGTAACCGATTTTCTTTAAAAAAGGGCACAACATTTTATAATCGAACTAGAAACACCTATGCTGAAAGTGGGTAAGATCGGTTCAGATTTAGATATAGCCCCCATACAAATGTCGTTCCCGATATGATTATTTCTGCTCTAGAAACCTCATATTGAACCCGATTTTCTTTAAAATTGGCACAACATCTTATAGTCCAACTAAACAAAACTATGGTGAAAGTGAGTAATATCGGTTCAGATTTAGATATAGCCCCAATACAAATGTTGCTCCCGAATGTTTAACCGATTTTGCCAAACTTTACATATTATATTTCACCAATAAACATACGTGGCGAAATCGGGTCGCATCATTACAGGTTTCAATATACGCCCATACAAATATCCTTTCCGATTTAACGTTTTTTGTCAAACATATACATTAACAAAATTCAAAAATTCCTCCCGATTTAACTTTTTTACCGAATTGAATTGTAATGAGATAGAACGTGGAGTGTATCATGTAGTCGTCTCCGTCCGACTTTAGTTTTTCCCTTCTTGTTTGGGAGATGCCCATATGTTTATACTTTGGTATAACCCAAATTGGAACCCATTCTGCTCCATTTCAGCTCTAGAAACTACATCTTACATCGGATCTTCATCAAATTTTGCAGATCATTCTATGTTTCAACTAAGAATACCTTCCGTGAATGCTATATAATCTGTATTTGTCTTTGGATTTTGATCAATTTTTCCAGATCATGTTATATTTACTTTACTCGGAATATCTGTTGGAAAATTGGATCAATTACTTATTATTTACCATATTCATAAAATTTGACTAAAGATGAATTTATAGTAAATGTATAATTTATATGAACTACATAAAATTGCTCCCATGAAATACCTGTGTTTAGTAATCAATGCGAGGTATATGCGCAGTGAGTGGTGTAGGGTATTATATAGTCGGCCCCGCTCGACTTTAGCCTTTCCTTACTTGTTTTAATGTAATTAAGGGTGATTCATCGTGAGGTTTGATTTATAATGTAAAATAAAACACACACATTTGAAAGTAAACTTACAATTTTTATTATCGGTTAAAAGAACAATTTATGACATTTACTGTTTGAAAATAATATTATGTAAATGTTGTCCACGACTACGTCTGAGGTCATCCAATTTTGGGCGACTCGTTTGAGAATAGCGACTGGAGATCCCTTTTACTGAGAATAACACGCAAATGAACAAAAATGACAAAGCAGTTTAATATCAGTTATGGGTGATCTGTCAAAACAGCCTATTGAAAATCGAACCTCACGATGAATAGCCCGATACATTCGAATTTCAGCTATTTCGATAAAATATTTGGTAATGTAAAGCACACTCAGCTGTACATACTTTGATCATGTTCGTATGTGAAATCCTGTGTGGGGACTATTAATCAGTAGCGCTAGTGTTACAATGCTGTTATCAGCAGTATGTAAATTTGCAATGTTTGCAAATTTACATATGCGTTACATATACACTCGAAAACCTAGCCATAAAGCGTTATGAAAAGTCTTATGATCTATATGCAACCTTTCACATTAACATTGTCTGGATTTTCCACACGATGCAACTTTCTCTCCGTGAATTTATTAGACAACCACCCACCACAACAACAACGGGCGGTTAAAATTCTTGGAAATAGATTTATTTGTTGAACTTTTTACCGGTACATATCTTTCACCCTTTCACTTTTGTTGAGTGTAGACACACTCAAAAATCAAGCTTTGTAAATATTTTCTATGGAAATTTTATTTGAAGCATCAAATGCCGAAATTCATCACTGATGAAATTCTAATTAAAAATTTCGATAAATGGCATTTTGAATCACTGAAAATCAGTGTTCATATAACGGGCAAAGTGTATCGAACGAATTTAAATATTGACAGTGGGTAGCAAATGCGCGTTGCGTCTGTGTTGAAATCCAATTATTGATTCGTCAAAAAATCTCTAACGACTTAAATCAATTAGTTGAATTTCCACAGGAAATTTCTTTGTGTCCAACTATCATTAGAATGTAAATTAAAGCAAATTTACATTGAATATCGCGGCTTGGTGATGTATTAAAATTTAAATAAATTAATTAATACACTATCAGCTCATATATTAGTGGAGATGAGCGTTAACCAAATTTCAAACTTGATATAGTATGTGGCGACAAGCTACTGACTACAGTCAATAGCCAAATGCTTGATCGAAAACGATAGAAATGCAAATGATTTAGATTTTATTGGAAATTAATATTTCTCTTAGCCACTATCTCTGGAATTTTATGTAAATTTCACTATTAGGCTGAAGTGGTTTTTCAGACTCACAACATTAGTCACAACAGGTTAGCTTCAATATATTCGGATAACTTATGAAGTGTTTCATGTAAAATATAGTTTTTCAATTAAAAAAAAATATTTACATTAATTTAATATTGAAATCACATTTCCACATTCTGTTATAATTTCGTTCGTGTACCGTTCGTCGGTGGTTGCATAATCCTCCTAAGATTACAAAACTTTGTTTAATTTCTACGTATCAAAGAAAGAGGCAATCAGATGGCTCTGCCATCTGCGCAAATACAAACTGGTGCAAATGACCAAAATCGTCATGATTGAACATTTGTTTGCAGCGAAACCCCGCAGAAATCTAAATACGAGTGGTTGTGGGGCCCAAAAAGAAGCCGCTGCCGAAACTTTCATCTCCCACATAAATTTATTCGTTTGCTTCCGTATTATAAACAAAATTAATTACTGGTTTTGCCAAACAAAACCCACAAAAAACGATCCCATATATTATGGTTTATTTTGTGTGAAGTTTTGTATATTTCTCTTGTTTTTGTGCTCATGGCGAACTGTATCATTGTGTCAGCAGTGGAACGGGCATCTTCATTGTGTTTTAACACAAAAAACCTGGCTAAGAAAGTTGTAGTCGATGGGTAAGAGAATAATATATCACGTACTAAATGTAGGGGTTCACACAATGGGCATCTTATTATGCATTTTCCCAGACACAGTATGTTGTTGAAAATTATTTTGTATGAAACATTTTGTTAGTGATATATTTGTAATTTCACCGTGACTACTTTCATAAAAAAATACTAGTGGAGTAGTAAGCACAGATCTATTATGTTATGTTAAAGATCTATTTATGTTAATATGCATATAAATAGATCATTATAGCGTTGTCATTTTGGTGCTGTTTTTGCACTGTTTTCGGAGTATTTTGGTCTTCGTACGGTATATATCATTTGGGACAGAAAAAAGTGTAATGCATTGAAGGAGTGACTTAAGACCCCAAGTATGTTTGAACCAAATCCATTTTTAAGTTGTTTGCCATTTTAACCTAAAAAATATTAAAGCTTTAGCCACGGCCCTTCTTGTACCTCCCACACAATTGTATCTATCCTAGGTAATATTAAATCCCTCATAATATCTAAATTGGTGCATGGAAACCACTATATTTGATCACATTTTTGCAATTGTTTTATAAAGGGTCCGCCATCTAACTTTTTTTTTCAACTATTCAACCGTTGGACTATTATTTGTGGGGTGCCCTCAAAGATAAGTGTTACGCCGACAAGCCAGAGATCATTGACGTTTTAAAGGTCAATATTCGGGAAGCCATTGGTGAAATACAGCTGCACACAATCGATAATGTGCTTAAAAATTGGACCGATCGTGTAGGCTACTGCATGGGCAGCCGAGGCAGCCATTTGAATGAAATTATTTTCCATTATTAACCGGAAGGATTGTATTTTCAAATAAAAAAAGAAATTTGAGAAAATATTCAGTTGTTTTTTTATATCATTTTCAAAAAAAAAAGTTATTTGGCGGACCCTATATATCCCAGTACCTTCCACATTAATTATCCTGCACTACACAAAATGCAATTCCGTATAACTTCCGTATATATGTTCTCTGGGACTGAAGCTTACTTACTTTTTTATAAAAATGGGTATCACTGGTGCTTTTGGCATTTGATTACGTTGTCTTTTTATACCCTACACCACTTCGTGGACTAGGGTATTATAAGTTAGTTTCGCGCCAAATGTTTGTAACACAAGAAATAATCGAGCTAGACCCACCTTATCGGCTTAGAATCACCAGCTGAATCGATTTGACGATGCCTGTCTGTCCGTCTGCTGTCAATCTAAGCTTGTTCGCACTCTACAGGTCGCAATTGGTGTGCGAATGTCACGAAATTTGGCGAAAGTTACTTTTTTGGCCAAGGACGATTGGTATTGAATTTGGAGAAAATCGGTTCAGATTTAGATATAGCCGCCATACAAATATTCATATAATTTACAATATTTCTGCTCTAAAATGCACATTTTACATCGGATCTTGATCAAATTTTCCACACAATGTTACATTTATACCAGAAAAACGTTTTGGTATATCCCTCAGTTTACACTATTATAGCTCTAGAACCGACATTGGATCTTGATAAATTAATAATTTTGCAGATAATTTTATATTTCAGTAAAGAATACCTACTATGAAAGTGATCTATAAAGGCCCACTTTTTAATGTTGCACCCTTACAAGTGAGCCAAATTTAAATTATTACCTCTCTATGACCCACTTTTTACATCGGAAGTTTTTCAAATTTTGTAGATTATATTATATTTCAACTAAGAATACATACTATGAAAGTCAACGATATGGCAAATTGGGCACCCATTCTACTCTATTATAAAGAGTGATTTTTTTGAGGTTAGGATTTTCATGCATTAGTATTTGACAGATCACGTGGGATTTCAGACATGGTGTCAAAGAGAAAGATGCTCAGTATGCTTTGACATTTCATCATGAATCGTCTTACAAACGAACAACGCTTGCAAATTATTGAATTTTATTATCAAAATGCGTGCTCTGTTAAGAAAGTTCATTGCGCGCTTCCATTTTATGGTCAGTTTAATCGACCCACTGAAGCGGCTATTCGGGCTATTGTGACTAAATTTCGCACCAAATTTACATTGTTGGACATTAAACCACCAACACGCTTACGTAGAGTGCGAACTGAAGAAAATATCGCAGCTGTATCGGCCAGTGTTAATGATGACCACCAATTTTCGATTCGTCGCCGTTCGCACCAATTGGGTCTCTGTTACTCAAAAACGTGGAAATGCCAAAATTGGACTAAGCGGATGGACCACCTAAGACGCAGCCGCGGTCAACACTTAAATGAAATTATCGTCAAAAAGTAAATGTCATGGACCAATCTAACGTTTCAAATAAAGAACCGATGAGATTTTGCAAATTTTATGCGTTTTTTTTTTTTAAAAAGTTATCAAGCTCTTAAAAAATCACCCTTTAGCTCTAGAACCCACATCGTGCATTGGATCTCGATATAATTTTACATATCACGTCATATTTCAACTAAGAATACCTACTTTGAAAGTGATCTATATGGAACCACTTTTTAATGTAGAGCCCTTACAAATGCCCCATTTTAATTTTTACCCCTCAAGAATGCAAATTTTACATCGATTTTTTTCCAAATTTTGCTATATTATACTTCAACTAAGAATACAAAGTCAAATATATTTGTCCATACTTTGGAATAACCCAAATGGGCCCCATTCTACTCTAATACAGCTCTAGAAACTACGTCTTACATCGGATCATGATATATTTCAACTAGGAATACTACCGTGAATGAGAAATATATAGGCCCATATTTTCGATCAGGCCCCAAGTGTTGTTATAGGCCCCCTTTCAACTGTCGATCCGATTCATCCTATTACTACAGTATAATTTGCATTTGTCTGCCGGAAAATTGGATCAATTATTTATCATATTTGTTATATATGACTAAAGATGAATTTATAGTAACTGTATAATTTATACGAACTATAATTGATGGCCATCATTAACACTGGCCGATACAGCTGTGATATTTTCTTCAGTTCGCACTCTACGTAAGCATTTAGGTGGTTTAATGTCCAACAATGTAAATTTGGTGCGAAATTTAGTCACAATAGCCCGAATAGCCGCTTCAGTGAGTCGATTAAACTGACCATAAAATGGAAGCGCGCGATTAACTTTCTTAACAGAGCACGCATTATGATAATAAAATTCAATAATTTGCAAGCGTTGTTCGGTTGTAAGACAATTCATGGTAAATTATAGACCAAACTGAATATGTCTGACAGTGAAACAAAACACGAAACGTGTGTCAGCTGTTTAAACCAGTGTTGCCAAAAAGATAATAGCTAAAAAATCGCCCTTTATATACGCAGGGAGTGGTGTAGGGTATTATATAGTCGGCCCGCCTGACTTTAGCCTTTTCTTACTTGTTTTTTATTTTTTCCCTCAGCAAATAGCTAAATCAAAAGGAAGTACAGTATATTTTTTGTTCAAAAAAAGCTGAAATTTATTTGTTTTATTTTTTCTCTGCAACTACATAGATAGATTTTTTACAGTTTCTGAGCTATTGTGAAACATGCAGAGTACTTATATGTCGTATTCTTATTTATTAGTTTCTTTTCATCCCGAAATATATTGATTTAAAAAAAAATTATTTTATATATTTTTAATTTTCCTGGGCGTACAACTATGCACATCAATGTTGCGTACACTTTGTAGATTTCAGAGTGGTATCGTAAGTGGTTTTTGAGATATCGACACAAATCAGAAATTCCACATTAAATAAACCATAATTTTCTGATGGTATTCAGATTTCGACAAAAATTTAAAAATTGCAAAATATTAAATAACTAAATTATATATATTATACATTGTAATGTACACACACAATTTCATGATTCTATGTACAGTACAGTAGGATGGGTCACGAAAATAACGGTAACCACCAGAAATAAAGATTGGATTCTTTAATGATGATCTACAAAATATTTCGTCAATGGGTCAAGCTATCTGTAAGCTAATCGCTCCTGGAAACACCTCTAAATCATGCTTTCCCGTGTAATTTTTTATATTGCATTTCTGCCCATTTTTTCCTGAATTAATGGACCTTTGGAAGCACTTTAAATACAAATTTTTATTCTTGTCTTAGAAGAACTCTTTGGTAGAAGTATTGGGTGTTTATATTGATTTTTGCGGGTTATTTTTATTTATTTTTTTCATATTGACCCTAAAATTACGAATTCTAGACGCTTGATTGGTGCTATAATTAATAGCATTTAGACCCTGAAGGTACGAATATCGAAAGATCCTTTTATTTTTCGCGTCTACGCAGTCAGAGCAAATTTCACTATTTTAGCTATTGCCGTTTGGTTGGTACCATTTTTATCCCCATTTTCCACCTAAAAGAAAAAATTCTTTATGTTTCGCGTCTATAAAGTCAGATGCGGTTTGGTTGGTACCATTTTTATCACTCTTCTTCCTTAAAAGTACGAATTTCGAAAAATCCTTTTATTTTACGTTTCTACTCAATTAGCGGGATGTACACCGAATTTCATGATTCTAGCTATTGTCGCATCATTGGTACCATTTTTATCCCTTTTCGTCCCAAAAGTACGAATTTCGAAAAATCCTTTTATTTTCCGCGCCGAATTTCATGATTATTAGTACCATATTTATCCCTTTTGTCCCATTTCGCTAAATCTTTGATTTGTTTTTTGGTACAAGAGGAATGTACGCAACAAATTTCAAGTGCATATAGAGTAGAAATTTTCAAGAAAATTTCTTAAATAATCTAAATATTAGGGGGTATTTTTAGTCCTTGTTAGGGAAAAGTGTTTCCCTCTGAACCGATTTCGCACAATTTCAATGCCAACCTATCTACAACCATAAGACAACTTAGTTTGAACCTCCTAGCTCATTTCGTTCGGCGGCTAGCGTGCGTTCAACAGACAGACGGATAGGCAGATGGACAGACAGACAGACAGACTATATCGTCTTACCACGAACCGGAATATATATACTTTATGGAGTGTGCGATGAATATTTCAAGATGTTACAAACAGAATGACAAAGTGAATATACCCCCATCCTTAGGTGGAGGGTATAAATAATAATAAAAATTCTTTTTTGAAAAAAAAAAATATGTTGAAAAGTCGCTGCGAAGCCACTTGAAAAGACTTTTGACATGGTCGAAATCATGATCGTGGTAGTCTGCAGCCAAGTAATAAATGTCACCATGCCATTTGTAAATAAATTTGCATTTGCAATATAGATGCAAAATGGACTTGAGCCAGGACAATATCCCAATTCAAATCAAATATTGATTACTGACCAAAAAATACAAACGAAAAAACTAAAACAAATCCATTTTTTATTTTTTTATCAGTTACGCCTGAGAAATAAATACTCTGCAAATTTCGAAGAGGGCTTTTCAGTAATTTCTGAGATATTAGCACATTTAGAAGAACTCGAGAGCTGAAGAAAATAACAGAAGGGTTTTTTCAAAAAATAAATTTCAATAAACAAATCGGGAGCGAAATTTGTATGGGAGCTATATATGACATATTTTCACCATAGGTGTTCCTAGTTTAGACATAAGATGTTTTGCCAATTCAGAAGACAATCTGATACAATATGTGATTTCTAGAGTGGAAAAAGTCAAATCGGGAGCGAAATTTGTATGGGAGCTATATATAAATCCGAACCGATCTGACATATTTTCACCATAGGTGTTCCTAGTTGAAATGTAAGATGTTTGGCCAATTTTGAAGAAAATCTGTTAAAATATGTATTATCAAGATTGAAAAAAGTCAAATCAGGAGTGAAATTCGTATGGGGGGGGGGGGCTATATCTAAATCTGAACCGATTTTGTTCAAATTAAAAATAGGAAGACCTTAAAAAAATTCGTTTTACATAGAAATCTTCCTTTACAAATGAGACAAAAGAGTATTTTGTTCTTTTTTGTACAGTCGAACTTCCATATAGCGAATCTCAAGGGGACCAAAAAAAAATTCGTTATATAGAAAATTCGTAATATAGAATTATTTTAAAAAATTTTTACACCACCAAAATCAGTTAAGAAATACCATTGGACTTAATCTTGTGTAACTCGAGAAAAAGCACTGAGAGCGGTGGCACATCTATACAAAAACAAATAAAAAATGAAAATATGTGTGTGTATGGTGAGAGTGAAAAATGTGTTTATGTAAAACTCGTTATACGGAGATCAAAAACGCATGAGCATTCGAGTTACGGGCGTAGAAAAAATTCGTAGTAAAGAAATATTCGCTATAAGGAAACTCGTTATAAGGAGATCAAAACATACTGAAAATTTAACGAAATTGCAGTGTTCTGGAAATAAATTCGTTATATAGAGAACTTCGTTGTACGGAAGTTCGTAATAGAGAAGTTCGACTGTAATTATATTTATTTTCATATAGCATAAGTCCTCAGTTGTTCCCTTTTATTGAGTACAAAATTGAAAGAAGCTACCCATGGTCCTTTAGGCATGTGTGTGCGTTGGTTTTTTATTTGGTTTGCAAGAATATTTATAATATATTGCCAAAGACAATGCTGACTCTTTACAATTGGAACAACTCTTGGAGTAATGTAAAAGAACTCGTTTAGCAGTTATATATCGATATATGTGGCTCTATAGAAATATATATGAAAAATGTACACTTTCCTGGCTGGTTTAGCTCAATAGCTTCTTCAGTATTCACAGAACTAAAGCGAAGAAGACAGACAAAAAGATTTTCACAGGAGGAAAAGACTAGTGACATAGTGCAATCAGCAAGCAGTCTGGAGCACAAAAATATTGACCACTTTTTGAATTTTGAAATTTTCTTTTGTCCAACATGCAGCGATTGTTTGCGTTGTCTCGCACAATTTCTCATTTTAAAAACAAATTCGGCAAATCACACAGTGTTCAAATAAAGCACATCTTTGTGCAAATTGCCACATAATAATTACACCCACCTCAGACATGAAGACGAATAAGTGTCGGCTTGTTTTCGGTGTTTTTGAGTCGTTCGTTGCATGCTTGTGGCACAATTAGACATAATTATTCATCATCATCAAATTGAGTTTGGTGTTTTATTACTCTACTCGAAGTTGTGCCACATAATTTTCTTTTGTTTAATTTTTTTCCAAAGAAAACAAAGGCGAAGACAAAACATTTTTTGCTGTACATTAAAAATTTCATGTTGTTTTTGTTGTCGGAATCGGTGTGAACCTCTACAAACAATGTTGTTTTCAATGCGAGATTAATGTGTTGTTGTTGTTGTGTGTGGAGTACTTGTATTTTGCTTAAGCTTAAGCGGGCGTGTGAAAGCTGCTGCACATGCGCATGAAAAACGCGTTTATTTGGGAGATTTTTTCACGCCGCTGCCGCCACAGTTGTCCGTGGAGTTGGTGGCGTTCGGATTATGACTCAACTGGTGTTTACTACACGAGTGTGTAGTTTGTGTGTGTGTGTATTGTTTGTAAATACTGGTTGGTTGCCACATGATAATGTTTTTCTTGGAGGAGTTTTTGCATTACGAAAATTAACAATTGCTTAATTCTTTTGAATTTGCTTTTTTGTGATTTGTTGGGATATCAACAAACCAGGCGGGCGGGAATGACTTTCAAGTGAATCTCTTTTGTTTCTTTTATTTTTCTTCAAATTGTTTGTAATTATTCAAATGATTAGGTGAGAATTAGAAATGAAGATGTGCAACACATGCCAACAGAGCCCGCATTGCAGATGAAGTGCTGTTGTGGGTTGTGTCTGACAACCGCAGCTGAATTAAAATTTATGCAGATTTCACTGGAATTTAATATAAAGTGAATAATAACTACATCAACTCTTGGTCGTTGTTGTTAAAAAAATACAATACAAAAAGGATCTTAAGTTCGAACGGTGTGAATCTTAAAGCATCTGAGTTGAAATGAACAAAATCTTAGGGGAAATAAAGAGTTTCTCAAAAGTCATGTTCTTTATTTTTTTCAAATGACTTGATTCAATTTTACTTCATTGAGGAATTTTTTATTGTTCTTAATCAAAAATCTGAACTTAAATTAACAAAAATTGTCGAATGCTTTAAACAATTTATTTTGTTTTATAAACCCGGAAACCCCACATTAAAAACCAACATGGTATACTTCTCAAACGTTTCATGATACTACTGCCATACAAGGTTGAAGTATTACGGCATGATTGGTGCGTAGGCAATGTATGTAAAGAGTGATTTTTTTGAGGTTAGGATTTTCATGCATTAGTATTTGACAGATCACGTGGGATTTCAGACATGGTGTCAAAGAGAAAGATGCTCAGTATGCTTTGACATTTCATCATGAATAGACTTACTAACGAGCAACGCTTGCAAATCATTGAATTTTATTATCAAAATGCGTGCTCTGTTAAGAAAGTTCAGAAAGAAAGAAATTGTGTTCAGCGACGAAGCTCATTTTTGGCTCAATGGGTACGTAAATAGGCAGAATTGTCGATTTTGGAGTGAATATCAGCCAGAAGCATTGCAAGAGCTACCAATGCATCCAGAAAAAGTCACAGTTTGGTGCGGTTTATGGGCTGGTGGCATCATTGGACCGTACTTCTTCAAAGATGATGCGAATCGTAACGTAACTGTGAATGGTGAGCGCTACCGTGAGATGATATCCAACTTTTTTTTGCCCAAAATGGAAGAACTGAACTTGGTTGACATGTGGTTTCAACAAGATGGCGCTACATGCCACACAGCTCGCGATTCTATGGCCATTTTGAGGGAAAACTTCGGAGAACAATTCATCTCAAGAAATGGACCGGTAAGTTGGCCACCAAGATCATGCGATTTGACGCCTTTAGACTATTTTTTGTGGGGCTACGTCAAGTCTAAAGTCTACAGAAATAAGCCAGCAACTATTCCAGCTTTGGAAGACAACATTTCCGAAGAAATTCGGGCTATTCCGGCCGAAATGCTCGAAAAAGTTGCCCAAAATTGGACTTTCCGAATGGACCACCTAAGACGCAGCCGCGGTCAACATTTAAATGAAATTATCTTCAAACAGTAAATGTCATGGACCAATCTAACGTTTCAAATAAAGAACCGATGAGATTTTGCAAATTTTATGCGTTTTTTTTTAAAAAAAGTTATCAAGCTCTTAAAAAATCACCCTTTATAAGGAGAAAATCAGTTTTTTCGCTCTCCTGAAAAGTTGTGTTTTTGTTCATAGCCACTTATGAATATGAGCCCTGGATATAGTTTCTAGAGCGGAGAAAGTCAAGTCAGGGACGAAATTTGTATGTGAGCTTTAGATAAATCTTAACCGATCTGATCATATTTAACATAGATGTTTCTAATAGAATTATAGTTTACTGGGCTAAATTTGAAGCAATTCGAGTAAAATATGTAGTTTTCAGAGCGGAAACAGTCGAATCGGGAGCGACATTTGTATAGAGGCTCTATATATAAATCTAAATCGACTCAGAAGGTGATTCTAAGCCGATCTGTATCTGTATAATAAACGATGTGTTTATCTCATTTCGTTTTGGAGGGTATAAACATGCTTAAATACTATAAATATTAAGTGTTATTGGGGATAATTTCAGTGTATGTGTGGAAAAATTGTTCCTTCATTGTGGACCGATTTTGCCCACTTTCAATCCCAATGGACCTACAACTATAAGACACACTTATGTCTTGGCTAGATCGTCTTAGAATTTTATGACGATCAAGAATATATATACCTTATAGGGTCTCACGTTGATATTTCAAGGTGTTACCAACGGAATAACAAACATAGTACATAGTACACCCCCATGCTGGAGGTGAAGGGAATAATTACTAGTGTTAAAATTCGTCCATGTTTTTTGGAAGATCGATCTTTTTTCGACAAAAAATGTGGGTATTTCAATAGCACGGTAAAGAAAACAAGTAAGGAAAGGCTAAAGTCGGGCGGCGCCGACTATATGATACACTCCACTTTCCAACCGAATACAATTCAACTCGGGAAGAATTTTTGTATGTTTCCTAATCATAGGCTAATATGACCTGGTTCGATTTGTCAAATCGATAAGAATATTTGTATCGGGGCTATATCCAAACATGGAAAATGTGACTAACTTTCACAATAAGTTCTTCCATTTCAAATATAAGGTGTTATGCTCACTTTGATGGAATTCGGTGAAAATTCGTCGCTTCTGCGGCGGAAAAAGTTAAATCGGTAGTGAAATTCGTATGGGAGCTATATATAAATCTGAACCGATCTAACACATTTTTACCGCAGGTGTTTCTAGTTGAAATATAAGATGTTTTGCCAATTTTGAAGAAAATCTCTTCTAATATATGGTATCTAGAGTGAAATGAGTCAAATCGGGAGTGAAATTCGTATGGGAGCTTTATGTAAATCTGAACCGATCTGACCCATTTTCAGGACAAATATAATATATTTCGCCTAATTTGAAGAAGATCTGTTTAAAATATGTGGTTTATAGAGCGGAAAAAGTCAAATCGCAAGCGAAATTTGTATGGGAGCTATATATAAATCTGAACCGATCTGACCCATTTTTACCATGGGTATTTCTAGGACAAATATAATATATTTTGCCTAATTTGAAGAGGATCTGTTAAAATATGTGGTTTCTAGAGCGGAAAAAGTCAAATCGGGAGCGAAATTTGTATGGGAGCTATATATAAATCTGGACCGATCTGACCCATTTTTACCACAGGTGTTTCCAGTTGGAATATAAGATGGTTTGCCAATTTTGAAGAAAATCTGTTGTTATATTTGGTATCTAGAGTGAAAATTGTCAAATCGGGATTGAAATTCGTATGGGGGCTATATCTAAATCTGAACCGGTTTTCTTCAAATTAAATAGCGTTCGTTCTTATCCCGAAAAAGTTCGTTGTGCAAAGTTTCATTTGGTTCTGTCTACAATTGCGACCTGTATCGTGATTATAAGAATAGATGGACGGACAGACAGACAGACAGACAGACGGACGGACATTGCTAAATCGATTCAAAAAGTGATTCTAAGACGATCGGTATAATTAACAATGGGTCTATCTCTCTTTCTTTTGGGTGTTACAAGCAAATGCACAAAGACATAATACTCTCGTGGAGTGTATAAAAACAAATTGGATATTTTTGGAAAATTTTCATTTTCGCGTGAGATATGATTAAAATGATTTGTAGGCATCACATTTTTGTTTTGTAATTTTCTCGCGATCTATCGACGGGTCCGGATCATTTTGTTGCTAAAATCCACAATTCGGTATTGCATTTGCATCTATTTCAACTTACTCTATCTGGATTTCTGATACAATTCTGTCACAAATATTACCTATTCCCTAAAAATATTTTGCACAGTTTTTAATTTTACAGCCAACAGTTTTCTAGAATTAGGGTATATCGAACAATTGCATTTTTCTTTAAATTCGAATAATAGTCGACTATGTATCAATTAGGGTTTGCTTCCCGGGATTTCCCGTGGGAAAATTCCCGGGAATTCGCACATTTTTCATTTCCCGTATTTCAATTCGTACGGGAATCCCGCGGGAATTCAGTAGAAAATTTTACATATTTATTCGCATGTTTTTTCCCATCATTTCCAAAATAAAAAAATTAAAAATGATGTCTAAAATTTTAGATCACATGATGATTGGATGACAAAATATTTTTAAGCTGCGTTCCGATGTAGACTCAAAATCCACTTTTTCGGATTTTTCCTGTCAAGCTCCATATGAAAAAAATAAAAATCCGGGAAAAATAGATTTTGGGCGTGTGTCCGAAGTTTTCGAAGCGACTGGGCAAAGAACAAACATTTCAATTAATGCTCTATTCACTATTAATTTGAACGATCGTTCCCCGTCGAGTCCACATTTTCCAATAAAATATGAAATATCTGATCTTTAATTCATTTTGAAGCTTGAAAAGAGGTTTGAATTGATCTCACATTGCGCTTTATTATTATTTATTATTTTAGGAAATATATACTTATTTTACTTTAATAAAATGTGGATGCTTCTATAAAAAAATAAGCTTAACTAATGGTAAACACTATGTTGACGATTTCCCGTGCTGTCCCAGGATCCCGGGAAATTGAAAAAATAATTCCCGTATCCCGGGAAATAAAAAGTACGGGAAAATGCAAACCCTAGTATCAATGTACCAAATTGTACGACTTTCTATGTTAATATCACATAAAATCCTTGGATCATTGGTTAATTTTAATTTCCTACAAAACTCAAAAATGTTTACTACTAATTGAATTTATTGGCCGGTGGACCACTGTGCGTCTTTGTCCAGATACCACCCCCAAATATGACGTTCATAACATAACAATTTCAATACAATTTCCTAATCAAATGTAGATAATATTTGAAAGAGTCCATGATGTTAACATGGTGTTGTCACAGGAATACTAACTACTAATTTAACGCAACAAGTTGGGAAGAAACAAGGAAATACTTAGTCCGCTGTGGAAAATCTAAAAAAGACGCCCAATTAAATTAATTGATATACAAAGAAATTGATTTTGAAAAATGTTTGTAGATTTTATCTGGCTTTGACTGTACGTACATGTGCTCTGTGGCTCATTAACGAACACTGGACGGAATTTTATTGCCGTCAATATGTTGCGACTTTGCGAGACAAATTGATGTTTGTGTTAAGTTTTTCTTAATTGCTCCAGCCATACTTATGAAACACAATATTTATGAGATCGGCTGCAGATTGTTTAACATCCCGTAGATTACGATATTAAATACTTATGCACAAATTCAAAAACCCGTATGACAATCCACAACGAAACAGAAAACTGAAAACAAGAAACATCATTTCTCCATTTCTCTGTTTGTTTTTGTTCATCTCTTAGCAGTCGGTGGCGGTTGTTGGCTGGTGGGGCACCATCAATTACATTCAACACATATAACTAAATGGTACTCGAGTTATCACTTGAATTGCCAGAAACCGGTAGACTGGCATCCACTTCAGGCATCGACGTCCGTAAAACGATTCGTATGTCTTTAACTCTTTGAAGAGTTGATTGGACAAGTTTATGTATTTCTTTTTTTGCGCAATTACGATCACTTTCTCCGGATTTCCACCGGTGTGAGCAGAAGAGGCAAACAGAGCCAGAGCAAACAAGTTAACTAGAGACATCGCCTCACAGCTGCTGTTGATTGATTTTTGCTTAGTCTTCGGTCTAAGTTTCCAGTTTTTGCGCCGCCATTGTCTGGGAAGACGTTGAAATCAGTCGTCATGATGATGGTGTTAAAGGAGCAAAACGAAATGACACCAGACGTTGAGTTCAACGACACTGAATTTATTAATGAAATGAAGAAAACAAATATAGAAATACTTTTGTAATCAGAGAGAATTTAAATAAAAATGTAATTAGTCACAGTCAGTCAGTTACACGAAAGGTCATCATTGCTGTGATGAATTAGCAGCATTTGGTAACCAGTTAAAGATCGTCATTGTAAACCGGAATAGGTTTTAGATAGCTCACGCACTTGTCACAGCAGATTTTTAAAGAATTTTCATATTATGTATCAACATTAAATAAATGAAATTGACCCGCTGTTGACGTTCGGCTCAGAATCAGCAGCAGAGCCTCATGTTCGTCCATTCGACTTCCCACCTCATAGTGGTCGGAAATGGATTTATTTTGGAAATAATTCTGTGAATACTATTCTGTTTGACTTAACTGCAAGAAAGTTCACATGGGCCTAGGCATAGGTGTCGAATTCAGTCTATTCAATTTATTTCGGTTTAATAGGTTTTTGGGTGGACGCCCGCGAAGTTGATCACCTAACTTATTTGAAAAACCACCTGAATTATACGAAGAAATGATCGACCTAAATAAAGCCAGCGTTGCCAGAAGTGACGATTATCGATTTTCAAAGAGGTGCTGACTATGCCAACTCCTGAAATGACGATTTTTGTCTCTTTTTTCTCCACTATTATTTAGCTGCTATATAGGAATTAGGGCAGAATGTAATATTTAATCGATTTTAATGCCGCTATCAATAATAATAAATTAAAGTTTGCAGTTTTTTAAGTAATTAGATGTCAAATTGTAACTGTCGGTTCCCTTCAAAGTTTCTGTTTTGGTTAAAGGTAAATGCTCTCAAAGGTGTTGCAGCTACGAAAATATATAGTATAGACATACAATTTATAGAATAAAAATAATCTTAAATCCAAACATGGAATATAGTGAATAACTTTCACAATAAGTTCATCCAGTTCAAATATAACGTGTTAAGCTCATTTTGTGAAAATTCGTGCTTTCTGGTGCGAAAAAAGTCTATCCGAAATTTGTATGGTAGCTATATGTAAATCAGAACCCATGACCCATTTTCACAATGGGTGTTTCCAGTTGAAATATGAGATATTTTGAAAGATTTAAAGAAGATCTGTTAAAATATGTTTATAGAGGTTTATAGAGTGGAAAAGTGAAATCGGGAGCGAAATTTGTATGGGGCTATATCTAAATCTGAACCGATTTAATCCATTTTCAACACAGGTGTTTCTAGTAGAATTATAAGATAATGCAAGGTAATTTGAATCAAATCAAGTGAAATATGTGGTCTCTAGAGCGGAAAAAGTCAAATCGGGAGCGAAATTTGTATGGGAGCTACATATAAATCTGAACCGATCTAACACATTTCTACCACAGGTGTTTCTAGTTGCCAATTTTAAAGAAAATCTGTTGTAATATGTGGTATCTAGAGTGAAAAGTGTCAAATCGGGAGTGAAATTCGTATGGGGGCTATATCTAAATCTGAACCGATTTTCTTCAAATTAAATAACGTTCGTCTTTATACCGAAAATTTCGATTCAAAAAGTGATTCTAAGTCGATCGGTATAATTAACAATAGGTCTATCTCGTTTCCTTTTGGGTGTTACAAACAAATGCACAAAGACATACTCTGGTGGAGTGTATAAAAATTGATTAAGAGCAAACTTATCTCATACACTATTATATTGAACAATGCGGTCAAATTGAAGAGATTTGAAAATGAACTTAAATGCTTGTCAAAAATTATATTTTAACTTAATACTTTTACAAAAAATCTCAAACATCAAAAATATGTTGATTGAAAGCATTTTAAAAATCCTCTAACTTTCAAATTTTTTGTTTGTTTTGTGTTTGAAGGGAAAGGTGCTGTGAGTTTTGGAATTTCTTAACCCATTAAGGACCGCAAATTAAAAAAAATCAAGGCCGGGCAGGGGCCGACTTTATGATACACTTTAGTATCGATGGGACGATTTATGTAGTTCATAGTCTATCATTGTAGCTACGCCTAGGGAAGAAATATATCGATTATTTTTATCAAGATTGGCTGTAATTTAAATCTTGAGTGCTATGTAAACAAATTGGAAGGAAGAAATAAGCGGGGGCTATATCTTTGCGTGGACCATTTTTACTGTAAGTGTTCTAACTGCAATATAGCGTGATGTTGAAAAATACGTTTAAAATAGTATCGGAGGTTTATTTGAATGGAGTCTACACCAAAACAAGAACGCTTGTGTATGAACGTAACATGGACCCACGTGGTCCAGTAGGTGTTCCTAGGTGTTCCAGTTGTCAGTAGTTTCCGATGATAACTAAGGTTTTAGAATACGATGATGCATTCAATTTAAGGAAGTGTATCTATTTCTGGAAACACTGTAAATTGTAATTTTTGGCGAAACATAAAATACAAACTAATTGAATAATCCTAAAAATTTAAAGTCAAAAACTTTGCAGCTATGGTGAGCACAAACGTGGCAAATTTTGTATAAATCAAAAAAGGTCCCGTCCAGAAAGGATGATTTTCGTGTCGATTTATATTGGAATGACCTTAGTACAATTAAAGCCACTTGTTCTAGACAAGATCTCTGAAAAGGTATATTCGATCAGAAAAAGTGGAAAGGAATTTCTAAATATGACTTGCATTGAAATTTTATGATTTCATTTATCATTATATTTCTTATTCCAATAATAGTTTGTAAGTATTTTAATGTTGTAATCGACCTATAAAAAATTTATAAAAACAAGTAGAAAAGGCGTTAAGTTCGACCGGGACAAACTTTCTATACCCTCCACTATGGATTGCATTCCACAGAGGATGTCGATTTGTTTAGAAATGCAGAAACATTGTAGGAAAATTTAAATTTTATAATATAGCCAAACCAAAGAAATAAAAATATTGAAAAAATAATTTTATAAATAAATATAAAATTGTAATTATTTCAAACCACGCTTTTAAGGCAAGAATACCAAGACGTTAACACTATATATATCGAAACAATACTTCTAGTCCATTATCTCACGTACATAATGAAAGACAAGTAAGGAAAGGCTAAAGTCGGGCGGGGCCGACTCTATGATACACTCCACTTTCAATCCGAATACAATTTAATTCGGTGAAAAAGTGAAAACGGAAAGGATTTTTGTATCCTGTAAATGTATGTGTTTGACAAAAAATGTTAAATCGGAAAGGACATTTGTATGGGGGTATATTGAAATCTGGAACGAAATAGGTGAAATATAATATGTATTTCAGTTAAATTCGGTTAAACATCTGGGAGCAACAACATACATCTGAACCGATCTTAGTACTTTCACCATAGGTTTTTTACTTGGATTATAAGCTGTTGTGCCAAATTTAAAGAAAATCGAGTACAATATGTGGTTTCTAAAGCGGCAAAATTCAAATCGGGAGACACATTTGTTCATCGGAACCGATCTTCTGATCATTTGTAAATCTGAACCGATCTTACCCAATTTTTGCGTAGGTGTTTCTAGTTGGATTATAAGATGTTGTGCCAAATTTAAAGAAAATCGGGTACACTATGTGGTTTCTAGAGCGGAAAATGTCAAATCGGGAGCGACAATTGGTAGGGGGGCTATATCTAAATCTGAACCGATCTTATCCAATTTCTGCATAGGTATTTCTAGTTGGATTATAAGATGTTGTGCCAAATTTAAAGAAAATCGGGTACAATATGTCGTTTCTAGAGCGGAAATTGTCAAATCGGGAGCGACATTTGTATGGGGGCTATATCTAAATCTTAACCGATTTTCTTCAAATTAAATAGCGTTCGTCCTTGATCCACATAACTTACTTGTGCCAATTTTTTTAAGATCGGACTATAATTGCGACCTGGAATTTGATTACAACAATAGATGGACAGACGGACATTGCTAAATCGACTCAGAAAGTGATTCTAAGTCGTCGGTATACTTAACAATGGGTCTATCTCGCTTCCTTTTGGGTGTTACAAACAAATGCACAAAGCCATAATACTCTCGTGGAGTGTATAAATAGCCTAACTTCACGATTCAACCAATTTTTGCCGTAAAAGTAAAAAATGCCGTAAAATGGAAATTTTTATTTTTCGTGCCTAAGAAGTTAGGGAAATGTATACAGCGAATTCCATGATTTTAGCCGCAGCCGTTTGGTTGATACCATTTTTATACCCTTTTTCCCATTTTAGCCCTTTAAGAGTACAACTTTCTAAAATCTCTTTGTTCTATGTGTCCACTATATTAGAGGGATGTACACACCAAATTTCATCATTCCATTGGAAAAAATACTTTTATATTATGTATCTACTCAAATTAGGGGAATGTACACACCGACTTTCGTGTGTCTGTTGTCGTTTAACATGTACAATTTTTATCCCTTTTGTCCCATTTCACCCCTACGAATAAAAAATCATGTGCACCATGCACGTTTTTTTATAGGGGGAATGCTTATATCCAATATCAAGTAAGTACAAGCAGACATATTGAAAAAATATGCTTAAATACTCTAAAATATTTGGGGCTATTATTGGTATTTTTTTAGTCCTATAAGACGCATTTATGGAAAATTTGGACGTATTAGCTCCTTTCGTTTAGGTGCTGGCGCGCCATCAACAGATGGACGGACATGGCTAGATCGTCTTAGAATTTTATGACGATCAAGAATATATATAAAGAGTGATTTTTTTGAGGTTAGGATTTTCATGCATTAGTATTTGACAGATCACGTGGGATTTCAGACATGGTGTCAAAGAGAAAGATGCTCAGCATGCTTTGACATTTCATCATGAATCGTCTTACAAACGAACAACGCTTGCAAATTATTGAATTTTATTATCAAAATGCGTGCTCTGTTAAGAAAGTTCATTGCGCGCTTCCATTTTATGGTCAGTTTAATCGACCCACTGAAGCGGCTATTCGGGCTATTGTGACTAAATTTCGCACCAAATTTACATTGTTGGACATTAAACCACCAACACGCTTACGTAGAGTGCGAACTGAAGAAAATATCGCAGCTGTATCGGCCAGTGTTAATGATGACCACCAATTTTCGATTCGTCGCCGTTCGCACCAATTGGGTCTCTGTTACTCAAAAACGTGGAAATGCCAAAATTGGACTAAGCGGATGGACCACCTAAGACGCAGCCGCGGTCAACATTTAAATGAAATTATCTTCAAAAAGTAAATGTCATGGACCAATCTAACGTTTCAAATAAAGAACCGATGAGATTTTGCAAATTTTATGCGTTTTTTTTTTTTAAAAAAAGTTATCAAGCTCTTAAAAAATCACCCTTATATACTTTATAGGGCCTCAAGGTGTTACAAACGGAATGACAAAGTTAATATACCCCATCCTGGAGGTAGAGGGTATAAAAATCCAAAAGTCAAAATTTAAGTATTCCACATCATCATTTAAACTGTAGCAGACTTTTCACCAAAATCAGGTCCTGGAATCAACTGATTGATCATTGTTTCTTGTAGTATGTATGTACAGGCTGGACCGCCAAAAAATGCTGTCAACTGGGTCACCCCGTCTGTGAGCAGAAGATTTTTTTCTCTGAATTAACAGACCCTTGAAAACACTTTATATTACTTTTTTATTCATTCCTAAGGCAACTCATTCGAGTCGAATTCGAGGGAAAAGGTCTATAAGTCTAAGTCTAAAACAGTTTTACCACATGTGTATCGGAAGCGATATTAATATGGGCGCTCGAAATCTGAAGCGATTTTCTTCAAATTAAATAGCGTTCATCCTTGGTCGCAAAACTTTTTGTGCCAATTTTTGTTCGGACCGGACAATATTAAACGTCCAATAATTCGACCAATAAGTTTTTCCACGACAAGAATAAAAACTTATACTTAAAGTGCTGTCAAGTGTAATTCAGGAAAAATAATCTTGAAACAATCCGAACTTTATTTCCGTGGGGTAACTGGAAATTATTATACAAATATTATAGTTTGTATTTTAATAAATTAATTAATTAACCGATTACATTAAGAATAACAATAATAGTCATTTAAACAAGTTATAAAGAATTCAACTCATAACATAAATAACAAATTAAAGTACGATTGAACTGGAATTAAGCTTATTTTTTACTTTGAAAAAAGATTCGATTTGGCATGATCCAGAGTTTTTTAGCATCATGAAGTTTTCCATATCATTTTTGCGATTCTGATTGACAACACAGTGATGACTTAAAGGACATATTTTCTGTGTGGCAGTTGGTGCATATACATATAAAGAAAATAATTAAAAATAATTTGTTTTCTGAGTCACTAATGTTAAACCAGCATCTTTTAACGAAAAATGTGATTGTGCCCATCTTAAAATCGTATTCATCATTTTAGTATACCGACTATTATTTATTATTATTCGAGGACGTAAAGCTTACCATCGTTATTTGCAGTGTGATTTATCTGCGTTGTACTCTTGCTAATCTGGTAATCCATCAAATCCTTTGCAGGTAGCATCGAAACTACCGAAACATGCAGCAACATATTAATAATAAGGCTCAAAATCAGTTGAAGCTTTATGATTTTATTCATTTTATATTTAATAAAAATCACTATCACTGTTTAAATATTTCAAAGATTTTCTTATGCAAAATATTCGTTTTTTAAACTAAATCTCGACTATTTATTTCCGCTTTTTGCCAGACACTTTAAAATTTTACATCCTGCTTGGCAACTTTTAATGCATTTTCTTTACGGTCTTCGGACACACGATTACGACGAGGAAAATCCTCTATTTGCGTTTACAACATTTGCAATACGAGCGAGCGAGCGACCGACTGACTGACTGTTTTGCAACGAAAGTAAAAACTTGTTCCTCAATCACTTGCACTTGAAGCCACAGTCATCCATCCAACTGTTGGGTTCTAATGCTAAATAATAGTTTTATATTGTTGTAAATAATTACAGCAATCATAAAAGTCATGCTAAGAGAAATGTGTCTGTTGCATTTAAGAGTGAGAGAGAGAGCGCGAAAGAGGGAATGAACAGGGTTCATCGATGTATTTTAAGAGAATGGAAAACAACTAAGAGCGCTGGTGGGTGTAAGTTTAATTCATGAATGAAAGGTTCATTTGCTTGCTCAACGCTTTCAGTTTCGTGCAAACATCAGCTGTTTGTGGTATTAAAACCGGTAGGTTGTGCTGTCGGTTGTTTGCTTTGTGTTTTTACTTTAGGCGCAGAGGTTTAAATATAAATGTGTGTGAACGAATATGACCTCCATCAAAGGAGGGAGTGTATATTCGCTGTGTCATAAATTATTTGGAAACCCTACAGAGTACATACATACATTCTAGCCATTATGGAACGGGGAATCCAACCATCCATCCTTCCGTCTGTTGAAAGCACGCTAACATCTACATGAAAGGAGCTAGGACGTCCCAGAATACTCTTTTTGTTGTAAATCGGTACACAGGCAAAAAATTCCCTCATAAGTACCCCTAATATTACGAGCATTTAAGTATTTTTAATTATGTCTGCTCATATTTGCTTGATATATGGTATGCACATTGCTCTTATAGCATAAACCTTCACCATAAAGTGATTCTTATTTGTAGGGGGTGAAATGGGACAAAATGGGATAAAAATGGTACATATCAAACGACAGCTGCTAGAAACACGAAAATGTGTGTGTTCATTCCCCTAATGAGTGGATACATAATAAAGGGTGATTTTTTAAGAGCTTGATAACTTTTTTTAAAAAAAAAACGCATAAAATTTGCAAAATCTCATCGGTTCTTTATTTGAAACGTTAGATTGGTCCATGACATTTACTTTTTGAAGATAATTTCATTTAAATGTTGACCGCGGCTGCGTCTTAGGTGGTCCATTCGGAAAGTCCAATTTGGGGCAACTTTTTCGAGCATTTCGGCCGGAATAGCCCGAATTTCTTCGGAAATGTTGTCTTCCAAAGCTGGAATAGTTGCTGGCTTATTTCTGTAGACTTTAGACTTGACGTAGCCCCACAAAAAATAGTCTAAAGGCGTCAAATCGCATGATCTTGGTGGCCAACTTACCGGTCCATTTCTTGAGATGAATTGTTCTCCGAAGTTTTCCCTCAAAATGGCCATAGAATCGCGAGCTGTGTGGCATGTAGCGCCATCTTGTTGAAACCACATGTCAACCAAGTTCAGTTCTTCCATTTTGGGCAAAAAAAAGTTGGATATCATCTCACGGTAGCGCTCACCATTCACAGTTACGTTACGATTCGCATCATCTTTGAAGAAGTACGGTCCAATGATGCCACCAGCCCATAAACCGCACCAAACTGTGACTTTTTCTGGATGCATTGGTAGCTCTTGCAATGCTTCTGGCTGATATTCACTCCAAAATCGACAATTCTGCCTATTTACGTACCCATTGAGCCAAAAATGAGCTTCGTCGCTGAACACAATTTCTTTCTTTCTGAACTTTCTTAACAGAGCACGCATTTTGATAATAAAATTCAATGATTTGCAAGCGTTGCTCGTTAGTAAGTCTATTCATGATGAAATGTCAAAGCATACTGAGCATCTTTCTCTTTGACACCATGTCTGAAATCCCACGTGATCTGTCAAATACTAATGCATGAAAATCCTAACCTCAAAAAATTCACTCTTTATAAAAGTACTAGCAGTACCCGCTGCTTCGCACGCGAAAAAGCCAGTTATTTGTTAATTTTATCCGTCTTTGTTTTTGGATAGTATTTATTTAAATTTCTTTTGGTGGATATAGATAAATCTCAAATAGTAATTTGGAAACCTCCTATTAGCTAGCACTCACACACAGTCAAAGGAATGTGCTTGACTATTTTAGCTGAACTACCTTGTATGTATAATTTTTATAATTTTCTACCAAGTTTTGAACAAAATATTACAGCCATTTATATCCTCGATCTCATGTTTCTAGATTCAGCCAGCCAGTTTATAACTTTTTGCACTTCTTACCCAAAAAGTACACATTTTGAAAAATTACTATAGGTGACATGTGTTTTTGCTTCCCCTAAAAATATGAACTTTATTTGGAAATACATTTATTCCTTGTTGTCCCGTATCCCCCTTTTAAGTACAATTTTTTTTTAAAGGATTGTACAGCATTTTTATCCATTTTCGTCCCACGCACCCCTTTAAAGTACAAATTTTGAAAACCCAAACTACTGCGCTTCTATATGGTCAGAGGAATTTACACACTAAATTTCACAATTCTAGCTGTAATAAAGGGTGATTTTTTAAGAGCTTGATAACTTTTTTTTTAAAAAAACGCATAAAATTTGCAAAATCTCATCGGTTCTTTATTTGAAACGTTAGATTGGTCCATGACATTTACTTTTTGAAGATAATTTCATTTAAATGTTGACCGCGGCTGCGTCTTAGGTGGTCCATCCGCTTAGTCCAATTTTGGCATTTCCACGTTTTTGAGTAACAGAGACCCAATTGGTGCGAACGGCGACGAATCGAAAATTGGTGGTCATCATTAACACTGGCCGATACAGCTGCGATATTTTCTTCAGTTCGCACTCTACGTAAGCGTGTTGGTGGTTTAATGTCCAACAATGTAAATTTGGTGCGAAATTTAGTCACAATAGCCCGAATAGCCGCTTCAGTGGGTCGATTAAACTGACCATAAAATGGAAGCGCGCAATGAACTTTCTTAACAGAGCACGCATTTTGATAATAAAATTCAATAATTTGCAAGCGTTGTTCGTTTGTAAGACGATTCATGATGAAATGTCAAAGCATACTGAGCATCTTTCTTTTTGACACCATGTCTGAAATCCCACGTGATCTGTCAAATACTAATGCATGAAAATCCTAACCTCAAAAAATCACTCTTTACTAAAGTTGGTACCATTTTTATCCCTTTTTGTTCCGCTCGCCACTTAAAAGTAAAAATTTCGAGAAATCCATTTATATCGCAAGTCTACGTTGTCAGAGAAATTTAAACAAAAAAGTTCACGACTATAGCTGAAATATTTTAGTTGGTAGTATTTTTAACCCGCTCATTGTTTATAAGTACAAAATTCGAAAAATTCCTTTAGATTTGCGCTTCTCGTTGTCAGAGGAACTTACACACCACATTTCACGACTATAGGTCCAATACTTTAGTTGGTACTACTTTTGTCCCTTGTTGCTCACCCCCTATAAGAAAATTTCGGAAAAATCCAGTTAGATTGCGCCTTACACACAGTTTACACTTCAAATTTCCCGACTATAGCTGCAATTCTTAAATTGGAACCCTTTTTGTCCCGCCTACTCCCTAAAAAGTACAAATTTCGAACAATCCAATTATACAGCGCTTCTACATGGTCAGAGGAATTTACATATCAAATTTCACGATTCTAGCGAAAAATTCAATTTTACTTCGTTTCTATATGGTCAGAGGAATTTACATACCACACGATCACGATTCTAGCTGTAATACTTTAGTTGGTACCATTTGTATCCCTTTTGTCCCGCTCTTCCCTTAAACGTACAAATTTCGAAAAATCCCTATTTGTAGCTCGTCTGCATGGTCAATGGTTCAATGTTTATCCCTTTGTCTACGTCATATTTCGGAACTACCCTGAAAATTTCATGACCCTGGCTTCAGCCGTTTGGCCTGGGGCCTGCTCAATGATAAGCCAGTCAGTCAGTAACGCAACTCTTTTATATATAGATAGATTAAAAAAACTATAATTCTTTCACAAATACACATTCTTTCTTCGTTAGAATAAACAAATAGAAATAAATAATTAAAACTAAAACAAGATATTTTTTATAGTTTATAGTTGGCGTCAGAAAAAATATTTTAATTTTTTGTTGTTTGTTCAAAGCCATCAGAAATATCCTTTATTACACACATTGTACTTATATTTTCAAAATAAACAAAATAGTACAATATTGAAGGTACAGTCGACGAAAAATGGAATTTTAGTAAAAAAATAAAAAATATCCTCAACAAAAAGTTAATATCGTTTTAGAGTTTAGAAACCAAAAATAAATCTTGAAATATTATACACATACATTCAACAAAATGTTTGTAAGCTGGTGTCATATTTCATTTTTTTTAAATTTATTAATTTTATTACAGTTTGTTTCAACACAAAAATCTTCTTCTCTGTGTTGCATATTTGTACCCTCATTTTGGAAATAAAAGTCCGATCACAGACGCTTATGTGTTCAAATAAATGTACTTCTGATGGCTACAAATGTTGTGTATTTCAGTTTTGATCATAATTTAGCAATATGGAGTCCTAGGAATTATTTCCTAAACGTTTTTTTACTGTCATTATGTAAGTTGAAATTATTCATTTGGTTTTGTTAGCAATTTTCACAGGAATACGCCTGCTTTTGATTGCATGACATCATTTTATATAGCCAATCCACAATTTCGATCGTAATATTCAAACACAACATTAATAACAACTCCGCCCAATAATACACACTTTCTGTGATTTCTTCCTTGTAATCAAACATTTATTGATCATATTTAATTTTGTAATTATGCGCAGAAATCCCCCCCCTGTTGAGCTGCCTAAAACCGAGCCAAATGTTAAAATATTTTGTAAACATTTGCAACAGTCGAACAAAATCGAACAAAAACTGAAAACGCAATTCGAACAGATCAAAAGAAACAAATTTGTTAAAGACCATATTTTACAAAACAAATTACAAACTTTTATTGAAGAAAACAAAAAAAGTTCAACAAAGTCGGTCCAGCGTCTGCCACCGACCACTCTTCAGCGAGTCCACAGATTCGGGCAGTCGTACAAATGTTTCCAGTCATTCGAACAGACAACGACATCCGTGCGTAACGCATTTGCAGGTTGTTGCCGGTCGTTGTAGCGCTTGTTGCACTGTTTGTTGCTTGTGGTGGCACAGCTGTATGATCGTTCGACCAAAAGGTGTTTTTAGGAGGGGATTCGCTGAAATAAAGAAACATTTTCAGACTCAATAAAATACATTAAAATGCCATAAAAAATTGTTATATATAATAATAACGTAATCGACAGCAACAAATTACAATTGAACCGCATAGAGGCTCACTTACACTGCATTTTTTCGCATATGTACGAGTTGCGTTCCTGAAGAAGTGTTTCACACTCGGTGAATATTGCTGATCGAACACGTGAAGTTTATTATAGCGATTATCTTACAATCAATTTTAAAACTTTTTTGTACATCTATTCTTTCAAAGAAAGCACTGGTGGAACTTAGAAATGTTGTGGTTGTTTATCACATCTTGGGCACACCCTGTAAAACTAAAAATTTCATAAAAACGTATCCTTTACACAAATTCATACTGATCATTGCGTAAAATCTACAAAATGTGATATTGCAAAGAAATTTGGAGATTACGTATAAAACGTATCTTCGACGATAATAGTTTACGAAGTTTTGTATTTTTTAAAACAAAATACCCAAATTGCCAACATGGGAAAAATATTATAAAAATTTGGGATCTTTTACTAAATTGATCATCATTTATTTATTTGCCGCAAGAATATAGTAGTACTATAAGCCTAAAAATGTATTAAAACTTTTTTTAATCGCTGCTTTGTGATTTGAGAATTTTTAAAAATAAAGATTGTTTGTTATGAAAAAGTGACATTTGGCGAAAGTTACCAAAGGCTATCGGTATTGAATTTCAAGGAAATCGGTTCCGATTTAGATATAGCCTCCATATAAATACATACTGCTCTAGAATACACATTTTATATAGGATCATGACAACATTTTCAGGATCGTGTTATATTTGATTTAGAAACAGCTAACGTGAAAGTGGACCACATGGGTCTATGTTTTGATATAGCGCCCATACAAATGTTCCTCCGATTTACAATATTACTGCTCTAAAATGCACATTTTACATCTGATCTTAATCAAATTTCCCACACATTTAGACTAGAAACACCTATTTTGAAAGTCAGCTACATAGGTCAATGTGCCCCCAGTTTACACTATTATCGCTCTAGAACCCACATCTTGATCTTGATAACATTTTGCAGATCATTTTATATTTAAACTAAGAACACCTACTTTGAAAGCGATCTGTATGGAGCCCTTACCAACGGGTCCCCAGTTTTTACTATTACCGCTCTAGAACCATATTTTACGTCAGAGATTGATCAAATTTTGCAGATCATGTTCTTTTTCAACTAGGAATACCTACTACGAAATCCAATAATATCGGTCCATATTTTGGTATAACCCCCGTACAAATGGGCCCCATTTTACACTATTACCGCTCCACAACACCGAATCATTATCAAATTTTGCAGATCATGACTCATTTCGACTAGGAATGCCTAAAGTGAACTAAATATAGGCCCATGCTTTTGTACAACCCCCAAGTGTTGTTATAGACACCCTACAAATGTCCACCCGATTTATCCTATTGGCGCTGTAAAATCTGCATTTGTAATCGGATCAAATTTTCCAGATCATTTTATATTTACTCTCGGAATACCTACCGGAAAATTGGACCATATGGGGCAATGTTTTCAAATAAACCTGTCCCACCAAGTTTCAATATTATCGCCTTAAATCCTTCATACTACATCGGATCTGGATCAAATTCTCTAGATTATGGATTATTTCATGAAGTGGACCATGGATCTCGATTTTAGAGGTATTTTCTACATCACGTTATATTTCAGCTATGGACACTTACAGCAAAAGTGGATCATTATGTAAAGAAATTGCCACCGCTCATTATCAATTTCTGATTTGATTACATAACACTCTAGATTCAACTTATTACAGCCAATATTCATGAAAATAATCGTTATATTCTTCCCTATATAAAATAATGCAAAAGATGTTCATCAATTTTGGCATATTCGTTAAATTTGACTAAAGATGCATGGTATAGGATATCATATAGTCGGTCCGCCCGACTTTAGCCTTTCCTTGCATGTTTTTTTTTGTTTCTTTGAAAAAATTATGAAAGTGTTGTTACGATTAAAATAGCAATTATGGATTAGAAAATAATATACTTAAAGAGAATGGGAAATTTAAAGATAACTCCTGCTGCCAAATTCGTGCAGAATTTGCAAGAGTTAGTCCATTCAGGATGAAGTGGAGCTATAAGGACCACATTTCCAAGAATACGTCCGATCGGTTGAGATTGAAATATATGCAGAGGGAAAAATGTTTACCTCACAGGGATAGAAATATTCCCCCATATTTAGAGTATTTAGGTACATATTTTCTGTCTTGTATTTACTTGCTATTCATAAAGTACATTCCTCTTATACCGTGAATACGCACCATTAAGATATTCACACTTTTGGGACGAGGAATGGAACTAAAACGGATTGAATTCGAAATTTGATGTGTACATTGTACATGACTCGCAAAAGTACGAAAATAAAATATTAAAATATCTGTATCCTTTGGGAGTTAAAAGTACGAAAGTCGCTGCGAAGCCACCTGAACGCAACCTTTAGACAGGGTGGAAACCATGATAGTGGTAATCTGCAGCCAAGTAATAAATGTCACCATGACATTTGTAAATAAATTTGCATTCTATTAAATATAGATGCAAAATGGTGTTGAGCCAGGACAATATCCCAGTTCAAATCAAAAGAATTAAAAGTACTGTAAAAAGGAGAAAAGATTGTCAAACGGAAAACTGAGTACACAGTTTTCTACATTGGATCTCTAGTTTCATATATATGATATTGTTCAGGTCCAATAGAAACAAGTAAAACGGCGTTAAGTTCGGCCGGGACGAACTGTATATACCCACCACCATGGCTAGCAATCCACAGAGGCTGTAGATTTTCGTAGAAGTGCAGTAACATTACAAGAAAATGTTTAATTAGCCGAACCAAAACAACTAAAAATATTGAAAAAAACAAGTAAGGAAAGGCTAAAGTCGGTTGGGTCCGACTATATTATACCCTACATTTTCTACTCCACTACTTTTCAATCCGGTGATAATGTGAACGACATTTCTATGAGAGCTTTATATAAATCTGAACCGGTCCCACTTTTACTATAGATGATTCAAGTGTAAATATAAGATGTCCTGCCGAATTTGAAGAAAATTGGTAAAGGTATGTGATTTCTACATCGGTTAACCTCAAATCGGGAGCGAAATTTGCATGGGAGCTATATCTAAATCTAAACCGATTTGACACATTTTTGCCACAGATGTTCTAAAGGGTGATTTTTTGCAGTTATCTTTTTGGCAACACTGGTTTAAACAGCTGACGCACGTTTCGTGTTTTGTTTCACTGTCAAACATCTTCAGTTTGGTCTATAATTTAACCATAAATCGTGTTACAAACGAACAACGCTTGCATATTATTGAATTTTATTATCAAAATGCGTGCTCTGTTAAGAAAGTTCATCGCGCGCTTTCATTTTATGGTCAGTTTAATCGATCCAATGAAGCGGCTATTGTGACTAAATTTCGCACCAAATTTACATTGTTGGACATTAAACCACCAACACGCTTACGTAGAGTGCGAACTGAAGAAAATATCGCAGCGGTATCGGCCAGTGTTAATGATGACCATCAATTATCGATTCGTCGCCGTTCGCAGCAATTGGGCCTCTGTTACTCAAAAACGTGGAAATGCCAAAATTGGACTAAGCGGATGGACCATTTGAGGCACATTCAAGGTCAACATTTGCATGAAATAATCTTCAAATATTAAATTATATGGACCGTACTATCGATTCAAATAAAGATTTCATGCATTTTTCTGAATTTTATGTGTTTTTTTTTTGAAAAATTTTCCTATAGCTTGGTTGTGGTTTCTAGAGCGACATTTGTATGGGAGATATATACGGCAGAGCCGATTTGACCCATTTTCACCAGAAGTGTTTCTAGTTTAATTATAAGGTGTTAAGTCACAGATGCTTCTAACTTAGACATAAGGTGTTGTGCAAAATTTTATCAAAAACACTTCAATTATGTGGCTTCTTGTGCAGAAAATGTCAAATCGGGAGCAACATTTGTATGGAGGCTATAACTAAATCTGGGTGTTACAAACAAATGCACAAAGACATTATACCCTGTTGTGTAGGGTATAATTATTTTATAAATAAATATAAATTTTTAATTATTGGTGCCATGCTTACAAAGAAAGGCTACCAATATGTTTATACTATATATATCGAAATAATTTTACCACCCCCTTTCGAAATTCTCTTTATTTTACATGTCTACGCAATTAGAGGGCCGTTTAGTGGGTGCCGTTTTTATCCATCTGTTCCCATTGTATCCTTGGAAAGTACGAATTTGAAAAAACCTTTTTATTTTTCGTATCTATGAAGTCAGAGGAATGTATACTCTTTGTGACTGTAGCTGCCGCCGTTTGGTTGGTACAATTTTTATCCATTTTTCCATTTTACCCCCTAAAAGTACGAATTTCGAAAAGTTCCTTCATTTTACGTGTCTACGCATGTAGAGGGATGTACACACCGAATTTCATTATTCAGGTGCAACCGTTTGGTTGGTACCATTTTTATCCCTCTGTTCCCATTTTACCCCTTAAAAGTACGAATTTGGATAAAATACTTTTATATTATGTATCTACTCAATTAGATGAATGTACACATCGAATTTCGTGTTGTCGTTTGATATGCACCATTTTTGTCCCTTTTTCGCCCCATTTCACCCCCTACGAATAAAAATCACTTTATGGTGCACGTTTTTGTTATCGGGGGAATGCGCATACCCAATATCAAGCAAATATAAACAGATATATTAAAAAAACATGCTAAATACTCGAAATATTAGGGGTTATTGTGAGTATTTTTAGTCCTTGTGAGGGAACATTTTTTCACTTTAGGCCGATTGAATTTGAATTTTGAATTTGGTTTGCCAATAAATCGATATTTTTGTTTGAGTGTACAATAAACAAACTCGTCCAAATCAGCAAATATAATTTACATAGTTTGTTTGCATTTTAATATGTATGTAGATTGAAAATAAAATACGAAAACAGCAAGCCCCCCAAAAAAAGAAAAACAAATTGTCGGAAATATGATAAGATGTCGATGTCGATGACGATGATGCTAACCAGGTAGTCCAGACGACATGAACGAACAAACAGTTCAGACAGGCCGAGAGACACACTTGGACAGTTGGACGGACATGTGGACAGTTAAGCTGCCAGCCAGCGGCATAAAGTGCGACTATAAAGCCCGATTTAACGCCTTACATGCTTTCGACGGCTTAAAGAAGGTTTTCCAAATTACCACTTATGCGGTAGAAATCACCGAAAATAGCGAATAAAAAGGAAAACAAAAAAAAAACAAATATTTACGCACTCAGCATAGCTACTCACTCGTATCTCTTCACGGGAATACAAAGTTGAATGTGGTGGATAAATTATCGCATTTTTCGTGGCTGTCATAAGTGGAGAAAGCGGTTAAGAGATCCCAGCGCGAACGTAACCAAAAATGTGCGTTTTTATGCTCTTTTCTATGCGCAAGCAGTTGGACGAGTATTCGCTTTCCTCGGTCGTCAATCTGCAACATCAACATCTCCCAGAAAAAGCAGGAAGCATTTAGCGACTGCCGATGTCAGCCGCTGCCGGTGGTAACTCACGGATTACACTAAACCAAAATCATAAAGTGGCAGAAGAAACGAAAGAAAAGAAAAATAAACAAAAACAAAAACTAATGTGTTGTAATGTGTAATGTAATGGAAGTTGTAGATCAGTGAGGCACCAGCAACAGCCATAGAAACGCGGCCTAATGATTTCATTAAAAAGTAATTACAAGCAAAATTTCCAAAAAAAAAAACAACTAAAGAAAAACTAGTATTTAAGGAGTTACCAATGACCAGGTCGAATGTTTAATATGCCGCGGCATGAAAAGCGTTGTAATTGTTGTCACAGCTTATGCATTTCGTGTTTGTCTTCTTCACGTTCGTAACTGATGTTTGCCATCCAGCGTTAGTTGCATCAAGCTGAGGGGAGAATCCTGAAGAATGCAGGAAGTATAAGAGTGGGATGGTTAGAGAGGTGCATTGTGTTGTGTGAACTACTTCTTCATTAAATCTCAAAATTGCGTAAATTTTTTCGATAAAATTCGTAACTAAAGTTGTTGAAAAATACTTTTGTTGAAAACTTAAAAATATACGGAGTAAAGTATTTATATTTCGATAACAATTCGAAGTATGTTACAATGTATTTTCCAATCTATCAATCGTTGGAAACAATCAGTTCATTAAATTCCTTGAGAACCATACATTTTCGGACGAAGCGATTTTGGTTTTATTTTGATATTCTTGACCCGCCGCCAAATAATAGTTATTTCTTAAAAAATTGGCACTCTAGACCTCCTCCATGGCCCCCATTTTGCTAAGCAAACAAATCTTCCTATTTTTTAAAATGACACATTTTTATACCCTCCACTTGCCATTGTGCATTCGTTTATAACACTCAAATGGAAACGAGATAATCACATTGTTTATTATAAACATTGGCTTAGAATATCTTTCTGAGTCGATTTAGCAATGTCTGTCCGTCCGTCTCTCTATTCTTTTACTCGAAGTACAGGTCGCAATTTTCGTTCGAATCTAACAAAAGTTTTGCGGCCCCAGGAAAAACGTTATTTAATTTGAAGCAAATTTTATTCGATTTGTTTAAAATTTAATAGAAACAGGTAAAAATGGGTCAGATCAGTTCAGATTTAGATATAGTTCCCATACATGTTTCACAATACCTTATATTTTAATTGGAAACATCTATAGCGAATGTGGATCAGATCGATCCAGATTTACATTTCGCTCCGGATTTCCTCATTGGCGTAGGACGGGTGGTACTGGGGGGTAAGCCCACCCTAGAAAAAACTTGGCCAAAATCGGCTAAAGGTTTGGGAGCAACATTTATATTGGGGCTATATCTAAATCTGAACTGATCTTAGCCACTTCACCATAGGCTTTAGTTTTGTCTGAACCGATCTTACCCGCTTTAATTATAAGTGTTTCTAGTTAGATTATAAGATGCTGTGCAAAATTTAAAGAAAATCAGGTAAAATATATGGTATCTAGAGCGGAAAAAGTCAAATCGGGAGCGGGTATGGGTGCTACATCTAAATATGAACCGATCTTCCCCGCTTTCATTATAAGAGTTTCTAGTTAGTTTATAAGATGCTGTGCCAAATTTAAAGAAAATGAGGTACAATATCTGGTTTCTAGAGCGGAAAATGTAAAATCGGGAGCGACATTTGTATGGGGGCTATATAATAATATCTAATATCTAAATCTTGTTAAATATAAGTTGATTTGCCAAATTTGAAGACAATCTGTCAAAGTTTGTGGTTTCTAGAGCGGAAATAGTCAAATCGGAGGAGAAATTTGTATGGGAGCTATAGGTTGATGAATGCTGCTACCATGCTACTTAATGCTGTTGTTGAAGGACTGTTTTCTTTGCAGAACTGTATCGAAAGTGAATCCCTTTCAACCCTGTGTGGTTTCAACAGGATGATGCAGCTTTGTCACATAGCCAGGTCCTGCTATGAGAGAGAATTGCTGCGAAAGTTCCCTATGAAGCTGATTTCTAGAAACTCGACATTTCGTTGGCCCCAAAGTCTCGTGACCTCACTGACCTATCCCTTTTATTGTGGGGTTATTTCATCTGGAAGTTTAACAAGTAAGAAGGCGTTAAGTTCGGCCGGGCCGAATCTTATATACCCTCCACCACGTAGTGCATTGCACAGTATTACCAGCAGATTAAAGGATGTCGACTTTACATAGAAGCACAGTACCATATTACGAAAATTGTGATATTTTATGCACATTACTATATTTGTTTACTATTTCAAACTATAATGTATACTTATGCGCACTGTTTCAAATCGACTACTATATATAAATAAAATGCTGTAATTGTGAAATTGAACATGCCTAAATATTAGGCGATTGTCAGTCGCCATTAGAAAGAAGCATTTTCAGATACAGACAAAGTGATAAGAAAAGTATAAATTATAATAATTATATTAATTATTATAATTAATATAATTATATATAATTAATTATATATATATAATTATATTTAATTAAGTAATTATATCCCCGTTCCCCAGATTCGCCCCATTCCCCGACCAAATGTACAAATTTCGAAAAAAAACTTTTTTCGAGTCTTCATAGTCAGAATCTATACACCGAATTTCATGATTTCAACTTCAGCCGTTTGGTAGGCTCCATTTTTATCCCTCTTTTTAATTATATCCCTTAAAAATACGAATTTCGAAAAATCTCTCTATTTTACGTATCTACGAATTATTGGGACGTACACACCGAATTTTATGTTTCTAGCTGTTGTCGTATTATTGGTACAATATTTTATCCCTTTTTGTCCCATTTCGCAAGCTAAAAGATTTATTTTCTTTGTGGTGCTTCCAAGCTACAAGAGGAATGTCCGCAACAAATTTTAACTGTATGAAAATAAGAAATTTAATTAATAAGCCAAGGCTACCAATATTTGTATACTATATATATAATGGATATAATACTTCAATTCATAAAGTAAATATAAGAGAGCAATCATAAATACCCTAACTATTTGGGGGATAGAGAGTGTATTTTCAGCTACTATAAATTTTGAAAATACCTTATCTCTCACGTACGCAGTATAAGACAACTTCATGATTCTACCATTTTTTGTCGTAAAAGCAACAAAATAAAGTACGAATTTGGGAAAAAAATATTTTACGTGGCTATACAGTCAGATGAATGTATACACCGAATTCCATGATTCTATCAGCGGCCATTTTGTTGGTACCATTTTTATCCCCTTTCTCCAATTTTGCCCCCTCACGAGTACGACTATCTAAAATCTCTTTATTTTACGTATCTACACAATTAGAGGGATGTACACACTGAATTTCATCATTCTAGCTGTATTCGTTTAGTTGGTACTATTTTTATCCCCTGTAGCCATTGTATCCCTTGAAAGTACGAATTTGGAAAAAGCGTTTTATTTTTCGTGTCTACGCACTCAGAGGAATGTATACTCCGAATTTCATGATTCTAGCTGCTGTCATTTGGTAGTACTATTTTTATCCCCTTTTTCCATTTGAACCCCAAAAAGTACGAATTTTGGAAAGTTCTTTTATTTTACGTGCAGAGATACAAGCCGACCGATTTTAAGCCGACAAGCCGCCGCCGCCGCATGTTTCTGCACGAGCCGCGCCGCCGCCGATTTCATCGGCTCAAATCGACTCAACCACGTCGCCGATTTCATCGACTCATATCGACTTCAACCACGCCGCCGTGATTTGACGGAGTTTTAACCCAGTCAAATCTTACTACCAAAATAGACAACCCACTTAAAATTACAAAAGAAAATATAAATGTCAACTTAGACAACCTACTGCAGTGAAATATATTGATCTATCTTTCATTTATATAAGTCAATTCCAGTACGTGTGGCCATATATATTTATCCATATTATACATTTTGGGAATGGATTCCTTCTCCCAAAAAATAATTGTATGAGTTAACAATTAGGGTATCCAACAGATTAAATTTAATTCGATTAATCGAATAATTTTTGTCAAATATTTGTTCGAATAATAAAAAATCATGATTTTCGAATAACGAATAATTCGAATAAATTGTCCCAAATAATCGATTAATCGATATTATAAGTTTTGCCTTAAAAAACTAATGAAATCGTCGTATGCTTTATATGATAAATTGATGTTGAATAGCCAGTTTGCTCTATTTGGGTACACCAAATATAAAACCACAATTTTTTTCGATTTTGGATTTGTATGCTCCACAGATATTAAAATAACGATTTATCCGACTTCAATTATAGTAAGAAGAATAGTAATTTCATAGAATAGTAAATTCATAGAAAAATTGAGGTTAATACCGTGATAATAAAGTCAGTTCTGTTATAAATCATATGATCCATATTCGAAATAAAAGTCAATGGATAACTTCTGATATTATGCTCATTTAAGGGAAGGTTATTTATTTTGATAAGATATTAAGATTTTTGTCAACTTCTAATGAATTTCGAATTTGATGTTACAATTTTTAAATAAAATCAGATACATAATAAACGTTCAATATATAGTTGAACTACCCGTAAACTGCCGTGTCTTGTCTATATAACTCTAATTAATTATATTTTATTAAAATATTTTTATTTCGATTAATCGATTAATAGAATAACTCTCGACTTCATTATTCGATTAATTGGAAATTTTTTGTTTTCAAATAAACGAAAAATCGAATAACATAAAAGTCAGAATAATTGGATACCCTAATAACAAAATTAAATTATTAGAACATTGGCTAATATTAACGAATATTGAACTACTTGCCAAAAAATAAAAGAAAATTGTTCCTTCCAAATAGCGAATGACAGAACGAGCCGGCAAATCAGCCGAAAGCCGCCGCCGCCGACCCATTTTGAACAGCGCCGCCGCCGATTGTTATGGTTCGGCTTGTAACTCTGTTTACGTGTCTACGCAATCAGAAGAATGTATATATCGAATTTCATTATCCTAGGTGCAGCCGTTAGGTTGGTACTATTTTTATCCCTCTATCCCCATTTAACCCCTTAAAAGTACGAATTTAGAAAAAATACTTTTATATTATGAATCTACTTTATTAGAGGAATGTACACGCCAAATTTCGTGTTTCTATCTGTTATCGTTTGATAGGTACCATTTTTATCCCTTTTTGTCCCATTTCGCCCCCTACAAATAAAAATCACTCTATGGTGCCCTTTTATAATATAAAGGGAATGCGCATTGCAAATATCAAGTAAATACAAGTTAATATGTTAAAAAAATATGCTGAAATAGTCTAAATATTAGGGGTATTTTCAGTCCTTGTGAGGGAAAAATGTTTCCCTCTGGGCCGATTTCGTCCACTTTCAATCCCAACCGATTTACAACCATAAGACACATTTAGGAAAAATTTGAACCTCCCAGCTCATTTCGTTCGGTCGCTATCGTGCTTTCAACAGACAGACAGACGGACAGACGGACATGGCTATATCGTCTTAGAATTTTACCACGACCCAGAATATATATACTTTATGGGGTCTCCGATGAATATTTCAAGGTGTTACAAACGGAATGACAAAGTGAATATACCCCCATCCTGGAGGTGGAGGGTATAAAAAACAAAACAAAACAAAATGGACAAGTAAGGAAAGGCTCTATGATACACTCCACTTTCTATCCGAATACAATTTAATTCGGTGAAAACGGGAAGGATTTTTGTATCCTGTAAATGTACGTGTTTGAAATAAATGTTAAATCGGAAAGGACATTTGTATGGGGGTATATTTAAATCTGGAACGAAATAGGTGAAATATAATATGTATAGTTTGGCCAAAATCGGTTGAACATTTGGGAGCAACATTTGTATTTGGGCTATAATTTAATCAGAACCTATCTTAGCCACTTTCACCATAGGTTTTTTACTTGGATTATAATCTGTTGTGCCAAATTTAAAGAAAATCGAGTACAATATGTCGTTTCTAGAGCGGAAAATGTCAAATCGTGAGCGACATTTGTATGGGGGCTATATCTAAATCTGAACCGATTTTACCCACTTTTAGCATAAGTGTTTCTAGTTGGATTATAAGATGTTGTGTCAAATTTAAAGAAAATCCGGTACAATATGTCGTTTCTAGAGCGGAAAATGTAAAATCGGGAGCGACATTTGTATGGGGGATAAATCTAAATCTGAACCGATCTTACCTAATTTCTGCACATGTGTTTCTAGTTGGATTATACGATGTTGTGCCAAATTTAAAGAAAATTGGGTACAATATGTGGTTTCTAGAGCGGAAAATGTCAAATCGGGAGCGATATTTGTATGGGGGCTAATCTAAATCTGAACCGATCTTAACCAATTTTTGCATAGGTGTTTCTAGTTGGATTGTAAGATGTTGTGTCAAATTTAAAGAAAATCGGGTACAATATGTGGTTTCTAGAGCGGAAAATGTCAAATCGGGAGCGACATTTGTATGGAGGCTATATCTAAATCTGAACCGATTTGCCTCAAATTAAATAGCGTTCGTCCTTGACCCATAAAACTTCGATGTGCAAGTTTAATTTAGTTCTAACGACAATTGTGACCTGGACTTTGATTACAAGAATAGATGGACAGACGGTCGGACGGACTTCGCTAAATCAACTCAAAAAGTGTTTCTAAGTCGATCGGTATAATAAACGATGGGCCTTTCTCGTTTCCTTTTGGGTGTTACAAACAAATTCACAAAGACATTATACTCTTGTGGAGTATATAAAATTGTTGGATTTAATAATAGTTGTTTCATCAGCTTTTATAATTTCGCAAATAAGGGCTACAGCCGCTGCTAAGTTATTATTTATATGCATTATTGTTTATTTACCAAAATTTTATTAAAAATGTAATTGTCAAGACATATTCATGTGTAAATTCCCCTAATGTTTCAAATCGTTGTAGGAACATTCTGTTTTACTTTAATATTTACACAAACAACTTCAAACCGTTTTCAGTGTACTGAGCAGCACAGGGGTACAGTGTTTAATAGGACTGTTTCTTTAAGCTTTAAATAAGCTGCGATAACAAAAACGTTAATAAAAATTTATTTTTTTTTGCTCAAAATAAAGAAATATTTTTTTATATTGTCGCCAACCACAGAATAAATATTTGCATCCAAACAAATTAATTTTTTTTTTTGACTTTTTAGGACTTAGCCTCGATAACCATAAATTTGACTTGCAAGGGATAATTATCCAGGCTAAGTGCGAAATTTTTAACATAAAATTATTTTATTTGACCTGGGATATTGTCCTGGCTCAAGACCATTTTGAATCTATATTTAATTGAATGCAAATTTATTTACAAATGGCATGGTGACATGGTTACGTGGCTGCAGACTACCACTATCATGATTTCGACCTGTCAAAGTTTTCATTCAGGTGGCTTCGCAACTTTTCAACAACATACCCGGCCTCTTTAAATAAATGATTCTCACAATCGAACGTGAAAAAATCTCATGTTTGCTTTATTACTTGGTGCGATTTTTAAAAACGGATATTCGGCAAGTGAGTTGTGCTTATCGTTTCCTTTGTGAGTTGTAATAAATTTCGCCAAGCCATTTGTAAATGAATTTGCATTCTATTAAATATAGATGCAAAATGGTCTTGAGCCAGAACAGTTCAAATCAAATATTGATTACATTGTTTTTTTTTTCAAATTTGCAACAGTATAGAAGTATATATGATGAAGTTATATCGGTTCAGATACGGATATCGCTCTCGATTTGATTTTTTCCGATCTAGAGACCACATTATAGTGCCCATACAAAAATCGTTACCGATATTACTTTTTTCTCCTTTTTGTAATGGGATAGCAAGTGGAAGGTAGCATATGGTCGCCCGCCCGACTTTAGCCTTTGCTTTTTTATACACTCCACGAGAGTATTATGTCTTTGTGCATTTGTTTGTAACACCCAAAAGGAAGGGAGATAGACCCATTGTTAATTATACCGATCGGCTTAGAATCACTTTTTGAATCGATTTAGCAATGTCCGTCTGTCTGTCCATCTATTCTTGTAATCACGATTCAGGTCGCAATTGTACACAGAACCAAATGAACACTATTAACGAACACTATTTAATTTGAAAAAAAAAAATCGGTTCAGATTTACATATAGCCCCCATACGAATTTCACTCCCGATTTGACCCTTTTCACTCTAGATACCACATATTTCAACAGATTTTCTTCAAAATTGGCAAAACATCTTATAGTTCAACTAGAAACACTTGTGGTAAGAATGTGTTAGATCGGTTCAGATTTATATATAGCTCACATACAAATTTCGTTCCCAATTTGAATTTTTCAGCTCTAGAATCCACATATTTTAACAGATTTTCTTCAAAATTCGAAAAACACCTTATATTTCAATGTATACACCGAATTCCATGATTCTAGCTGCGGCCATTTGGTTGGTACCATTTTTATCCCATTTTTCCTAGTTTACCCCTTTAAGAGTACGACTTTCTAAAATCTCTTTAGTTTACGTGTCTACGCAATTAGAGGGATGCACACACCGAATTTCATCCTGTCATTTTTAACAACTGACGATTGAGTAAAATTGGTCAATTCCGCCAAAAATAACACAAAATATATGTGGCAAAACTAATTTTAGGTTATTGTATATATTTATATTGTGTTTGAATGTTTTCTTTTGTTTTTATCCATTATATTTACGGTTGTTATTAGTATGAAACCGCAATGTGTTTTAAATAATTTTTGTTAATTTTGACCATGGCCAATATAATATGATGATTACTTTAGTCCAGATATATCCCGCTTTTTATTCTCCATTTTACAGACTTTTTGCATTCCTCGTCTGAAACTAACTGGATATTTCAAAATTAGTACTTTTATAAAGAAATAAATGTAGATATTCGTTCTTTAGCTCGAATGGTTCGAAATGTGATAAAGATTGTAAAAATCGAAGGGCTTTAGCAGAAGGCGCTAAAAAATGATATTTCGATATTCGTACTTTTGGAGACAAAATGGGGAAAGTGTGTGCACTGTGGATAAAGGATTTTCGTAACCTTGATATTAATCTATTTATTTAAATTTAAAATTTAATTTTATTTAGATTACTTTATTGTAAGTATTAGACAAACGGAGTGAATGAAGGATGGACAGAAAGGCGCCATAAAATCGTTTCATTCTTAACCGATCTGTCTACCAAAAAGTGGATCTGACAACAAACTTTTCGCAATAACCTAACGTTGTGTTTGTATATGTCGCCACTAATATTTATTTCCAGACGGATATGGTTGCCAAAGTGTTGCAAATATAATTACTTCATATCAAAAAAAAAATATTTCTCAAAAGTAAATGTCGAGAATTAGTGTCATTGGAAGAGAACGTTGAAATCGTTTCAATTTCAGATAAACATACATAGATTTGGTTAAATCCTCTATTATAGTTTTCTTGTCATATTGCATTTGATAATTTATCACTCATCATTTTGTAATTCAACAGAAACATAAATAAATGAAAAAATTGTAGTCTTTTGTAAGTCATCTGAAAAAGAGAATGTGCCATTTGAAAGAAATTAAATTAAATTAAGATAAATATGTATTATTTTGTAAGACGTAAAACGAAACATAAACACACGAAAAATAAATTATAAATTATGACAAACATATGAAGGCACATTTACAAACACATACATGTAGTTAAAAGTCATTAAACCCAGCAACGTTTGTGAGTTCATTGTAAGTGTACATTACGATTTCAAGGTAAGGAGTTTGCAGAACGAAGTTCTATGGGATAAGGACGAACGCTATTTAATTTGAAGAAAATCGGTTCAGATTTTGATATAGCTCCCATACAAATTGTGTACCCGATTTTACTCTTTCTGCTCCAGAAACCACATATTTCAAGAGATTTTCTTCCAATTTGACTAAACACCATATATTTCAACTAGTAACAGCTCTGGTAAAAATAGGCCATATCGGTTCAGATTTATATATAGCTCCCGTACAAATGTCTCCTCCGATTTGGGTCTTTCCGCTCTAGAAACCACATATTTTAACAGATTTTTTTCAAATTTGGAAAAACAACTAGAAATAATTTTCAACTAGAAACAGCTTTAGTGAAAAAAGACCAGATCGGGTTAGATATCAGGGTCAGATCGGTTAAGATTTATATATAGCTTCCATTCAAAGTTTGTGTTAAAATTTGCGTACAAACACAGATAGAAGTATGGAATTTTTAGTATATTCTGCATTTACAGTTTTATTGTATATCACCCGGTTCAAATTTAACGACCTTTTAATACCCTATACCACAAGGTATAATGACTAGGTGTAGAGTATTATATTGTCGGCCACGCCCGACTTTAACCTTCCTTACTTGTTTTATTTTGAGTAAAAAATTAAATTTTTATTAACGTTTTTGTTACCGCAGTTTTTTTTTGACTTTTCCGCTCTAGAAACTATATTTTTTACAGACTTTCTTTAAATTTGGAACGCCACCTCACATTATAACTAGAAACATCTATAGTGAAAATAGATAACATCGGTTGAGTTTTATATGTAGCTTTCATACTAATTCGTGCTTTCTGGTGCGGAAAAAGTATATCAGAAATTTGTATGGGAAATTTTTATGGGAGCTATATGTAAATCTGAACCGATAACCCATTTTCACCATGGGTGTTTCCAGTTGAAATATGAAAGACTTGAAAAAGATCTGTTAAATTATGGAAAAAGTGAAATCGGGAGCGAAATTTGTGTGGGATCTATATATAAATCTGAACCGATCTGACCCATTTGCGCCATGGCTGTTTATAGAACAAACTAGCTGAACCCCCGCCCGCTTCGCCAAGCAGAAAAACAAACGGAAATAAAAATCATATTGTTTTTTCTTGTGATCGGTATTAAATGTACTACTTATAATAAAGGTATATCCCTGAGATACAAAAGAAATGGATATGTTCCATGGAAAATATTGAAGTACGGCGAATAAAGGAAGAAATGTCAAAAATCAAATTGATTTTAGGTTGAGTGTGATTCTCCTCCTTTCCATTACCCAAACAAAAAACTTCCTACGTAAGAAGAACTTACTTAATCGAATAGCTGGAATTCGAATGTACTACATTCGAAACACATAGAGAATCAATCAAATTGTTCACTAATCAAACAACACAAAAACTAAAAAATTAATATAATTTCCGTTTTCTTGACTTAAGTCGGATTTTGGCGATATTTCTTTTTAGTAAACTTTCTTTGCTATTATGCTAAGAAAATCCAAAGAAAATGTGTAATTTTACAAAATTCAAATCAAAAATTCCCCATCATTCAAATCCCGCCCATTTGTATAACAATATAGGAATCTCGGTGTCGAATATACCCCAAAAACAGGTTTTAATTTCGTATGCGAAGGGTCACGGATACTCTCCGCCCATCTCGGTGTCGAATATACTCTAAAACCGGTTTTAATTTCATATGGGAAGGGCCACGCCCAAATTCGGACAACTATTTACACTGGATCTATTCAGACAATTTTTCAGCACTCTAGGTTTTATAGAACTGATAATATTTAATAATAGGTTTCAACTTCGTATGTGAAGTACCACGCCCACTATCCCACTACCGCCCATTTTTGGTACAACTACGAAGGTTTATGCTAGATGCACTCACAAAAAATTCAGTATTGTAGCTGTTATAAAACTGAATATATTCAATAATAGGTTTTAAGTTTGTATGTGAGGTAGCACGCCGGAGGTACCACGTCCACTTTTCCAATACCGCTCATTTTTGGCACAACTACGCACATTGATGCTAGATGCACTTTCACAAAATTTCAGCACTATAGCTGTCATATAACTGACAATATTCAATAATAGGTTCTAACTTCGTATGGGAAGTGCCACATCCACTTTTCCAATACCGCCTATTTTTTGCACAACTACGCACATTGATGCTAGATGCACTTACACAAAATGTCAGCACTATAGCTGTCATATAACTGACAATATTCAATAATAGGTTTTAACTTCGTATGGGAGGCACCACGCCCACTTTTCCAATACCGCAAATTTTTTACACAACTACCTTTATTGATGCTAGACGCACTCACACAAAATTTCAGTATTGTATCTGTCATAGAACTGGATATATTCGAGAATGGGTTATAACTTCGTATGGGAGGTGCCACACCCACTTTACCAATACCACCCATTTTTGGCACAACTACGCACATTGATGCTAGATGCACTCACATAAAATTTCAACACTCTAGGTGTCATAGAACTGACAATATTCAATAATAGGTTTTAACTTTGTGTGGGAGGTGCCACGCCCACTTTTCCAATACCGCCCATTTTTGGCACAACTACAGAAATTGATGATATATGCACATACACAAAATTTCAGCACTCTAGGTGTCATAGAACTGACATTATTCAATAATAGGTTTTAACTTTGTGTGGAAGGTGCCACGCCCGCTTTTCCAATACCGTCCATTTTTGGCACAACTACGCATATGATGCTTACACAAAATTTCAGCACTCTAGGTGTCATAGAACTGACAATATTCAATAATAGGTGTTAGCTTCGTATGGGAGGTGCCACGCCCACTTTTCCAATACCGGCCATTTTTGCCAAAACTACGCAAATTGATGCTATTTGCACTTACACAAAATTTCAGCACTCTAGGTGTCATAGAACTGACAATATTCAATAATAGGTGTTAGCTTCGTATGGGAGGTGCCACGCCCACTTTTCCAATACCGGCCATTTTTGCCAAAACTACGCAAATTGATGCTATTTGCACTTACACAAAATTTCAGCACTCTAGGTGTCATAGAACTGACAATATTCAATAATAGGTGTTAGCTTCGTATGGGAGGTGCCACGCCCACTTTTCCAATACCGTCCATTTTTGGCACAACTACGCATATTGATGCTATATGCACTTACACAAAATTTCAGCACTCTAGGTGTCATAGAACTGACAATATTCAATAATAGGTGTTAGCTTCGTATGGGAGGTGCCACGCCCACTTTTCCAATACCGCCCATTTTTGGCACAACTACGCAAATTGATGCTGTATGCACTTACACAAAATTTCAGCACTGTAGGTGTCAAAGAACTGACAATATTCAATAATAGGTGTTAGCTCAGTTGTGAGGTGCCACGCCCACTTTTCCAATACCGCCCATTTTTGGCACAACTACGCAAATTGATGCTATATGCACTTACACAAAATTTCAGCACTCTAGGTGTCATAGAACTGACAATATTCAATAATAGGTGTTAGCTTCGTATGGGAGGTGCCACGCCCACTTTTCCAATACCGCCCATTTTTGGCACAACTACGCAAATTGATGCTGTATGCACTTACACAAAATTTCAGCACTGTAGGTGTCAAAGAACTGACAATATTCAATAATAGGTGTTAGCTCAGTTGTGAGGTGCCACGCCCACTTTTCCAATACCGCCCATTTTTGGCACAACTACGCAAATTGATGCTATATGCACTTACACAAAATTTCAGCACTCTAGGTGTCATAGAACTGACAATATTCAATAATAGGTGTTAGCTTCGTATGGGAGGTGCCACGCCCACTTTTCCAATACCGCCCATTTTTGGCACAACTACGCAAATTGATGCTGTATGCACTTACACAAAATTTCAGCACTGTAGGTGTCAAAGAACTGACAATATTCAATAATAGGTGTTAGCTCAGTTGTGAGGTGCCACGCCCACTTTTCCAATACCGCCCATTTTTGGCACAACTACGCAAATTGATGCTATATGCACTTACACAAAATTTCAGCACTCTAGGTGTCATAGAACTGACAATATTCAATAATAGGTGTTAGCTTCGTATGGGAGGTGCCACGCCCACTTTTCCAATACCGCCCATTTTTGCCAAAACTGTGCAGACTAACAATTAGTGTACTTTCACAAAAATTCAAGACTCTAGCTGCAACAGTACTCCGAATATGCTACTTTATAAAAAAACGAATAAATCCCCAATTTGTGTGGGAGGTGCCACGCCCACTGAAAATATCAAAAATTTATATAGCCTATTTTCACCACCGGTTCAACATGAACATACTGTGAAAATTTCAAGAAGATCGGTCCAGTAGTTTAGTCTGCTATAAAGAACAAACAAACAAACAAACAAACCCACAAACTTACAAACACAGATTCATTTTTATATATATAGATAGATATAAGATATTTCGCCTAATTTCATGAGGCGGAAAAAGTCAAATCGGGAGCGAAATTTGTATGGGGGCTATATATTAATCTGAACCGATTTGCTTAAAATTAAAGAGCGTTCTTCCTTATCCCATAAAACTTCGCTGTGGAAAGTTGCATTTAGTTCTAACCACAATTGCGACCTGGAGTTTGATTACAAGAATAGATGTACAGACGGACATTGCTAAATCGACTCAAAAAGTGATTCTAAGTCGATCGGTGTAATAAACCATCGGTCTATCTCGTTTCCTTTTGGGTGTTACAAAAAAATGCACAAGTACCCTGTGGTGTAGGGTATAAATATGTTGTCATCCAACTGCAATATTTGTCATACCTAATTAAAAGCGATATGAGCTAAATTATTGTACAACATTTTTAGCTTTATTGTCGAAATTATGGGAAAATATACGAAGAAATATGTTTATGTTTCTACTGAATTCTCGTACGAATTTCCCGGGATTCATAATTGTGTACCAGAAGGAGAGTGGCTCCATATTTTGTACATGCACAAAGTAATTATAAAAACATTTCAAATATCAATACATAACTGATTCAGAATATACGTGTGGAACTTACACTGATTTTAATGTACACACCACAAACAAGTAAGATAAGGCTAAAATCGGACGGGACCAACTATATTATATTCTCCACTTTCTGGCCCATTACAATTCGATTCGGTGAAAAAAGTGAAGTGAAGTGAATCATGAACCAATTTGACCTACTTTCAGAATGTATGTTTCCAACTTAAATATAACATGATCTGCCAAATTATACCAAAATCTGTAAAAGTATGTGCTCGAGAAACATCGATCAACATATATTATTTCTAGAGCTCAAAAAGCCAAATCGGGAACGAAATTTGTATGGGGCCTATATATAAATCTGCACTGATCTGACTCACTTTCACCATAGATGTTTCTAGTTGAATTATAAGGTGCTTTTAGTGCACAATGACATAATACCCTAGTGGAGGGTATAAAAATCGCCTGATCCTCTCTTATTGTACGGAAAAATATATACTCTAGCCTTAGCCTTCCTTATTGTATTTTTTTACTGAACCAACACTCAGGGGATGTCCCCTATAAATGCAGTGCATTGCGTTGGCGGAAGAAAGATCAGGTTTTGGAAAGAGGAAAGTCGATTCCATATACGGATAGATGAAGGTAGTGTAGATATTGAGAAGATCAGATCAGGTGAACACCCTAACACTTGAATGCTTCTTTCGACACATCAAATAGATGTTTTGTCCAACGAACATCACGTTGTATTTTCATGCCTAGAACATCGAGAGTAACTGATTGCTCAATATCCATACCGTTCATTGAAATCGACGACACCTTTGGAACAGTGAATCCTTTGTGAGACAACAAGGAGCCCTGGGTCTTACATGCACTAAAATCTACTATTCACTCGACCCCATTAGGCAACGGCCAGCAAATCCTGACTAAGTGACTCATCCATCAATCGCCTTGGTCTATGATGGAATGAGTATGAATGACAGAGGTTTCTGTCATCCGCGAATGAATAGATTGGATTCGAAGTCCGGTCCAAGAGGTCGTCGATGAAAATAAGAAAAAGGGAAGGGGAAAGGACAGAGCCCTGTGGTATTCCTGCGGTTAACCTATGATTGTCGGATGAAGACCCATCTACAACAACACGTATAGTGCGATCTTTGTTGAAGCTCGATATAAATCGAGCGAAGTCACTACCAACATATTGATGTTTGAATTAGACAGTCACCATACCGCATTAGACTTTGATCAACATTTTCCCCATTGTCGCTCAATGTTATGTTATAGGTTATATAAAATCGTCCCACTGATATTAAAACAATTTAGTTATCAGAACCCGTACAGACGGCCCGAGTTTAGCATTTCCTTGCTTGTATGTATAAAAAAGATTTGTAATGTTTACAATACTATTCCTTGGACCGTGTCACGTTAGCCTTCGAAATAAACCATCCTGTACCTTAAGACAATACTGGAAACTCCAGTGAAAGTAAGTTTCCACCTAAACCACAATTGCTCCATAGGTTCGAGAGTAATTCTCCACGAAAAAGTTTCGCTGGGTATTGAGAAATTTAAATTATCCCACATATGATATTTGTAGGAAAGCATGTCGTACATACTCCAACATGCCGTCGGCCTGTGTAGAAAATGATTTCCTGTTACGCACTTGTACCTCACATAGGGTACCTAAGCGAGTTGTGTGTGTCCAAGCCGAATCCACGGAGCGACGAGATAGAGTTGTTAGTAAGCCTTAGATAACGCCCATGGGTGGATGTGTTATGTTTTGTCGGTTGGCAAATACCAAAACCTTGTTGCGTGTCATTTGAATTTAGCCTTTTTTCTCTCTCCCGTTTTTGGCCAACAATTGTATTATTCGATGTTGGCTTGTTATGGTTTCGTTTTCGGCTCACAGTTTGTGGTACTACAACGCATTAAACGAATGTTGCATGTTGCATACAACAAATGACGGTACACAAATTAGATGCTGCCCACCACATTCGAGACCGTAGTCGTGCAGAGCCTTCAGCACCACACTGTGCGTATAGATACGTAGATACCAATTGCATGCCGTGGCCTTTGGCGGGAGCAAACTTTTGGTGTAGCTCTCATAAAGGTTTATTTTATTATGGTCTTCCAGACGCGGCTACTAACTTATCTGGCCAAAAGGAAGTTTAACAGAAACACTTTAAACTGTTTTTCTGGATTGTACGCAGACGCGCGCGCTCGTATCGTCAGCTAGCTGGACACACAATTAAAATACATTTTTTACACTTAAATCAAACATTTGTTATAACCAGACCGGGAAGTGTCTTCAGTTGTTGCTCCGGCCAACAAAAGTCATTAATTTTCTTTTTGGCCAAGTTTGTTGCCGTTGCAGACGATAACATTTTAAGATTACATGATATTCATGTTACTTGGTCAATATCAATTTAATGGTCCGGCCAAGCCTGGCAGCCTGTGCAACCGTTTTGGGCCAACATTTTTGGTCAAACAGCAACATTTTGCCGCGTTGTGGTGTCGGCTGTGTGAGAATTATTAATGCTAATTGTTCGGCGGTTGGTGGTGGGCAATTTGTCTTATTTGTTACATTGATTCAATTTTAATTACAGGTTTATTATCTCACATTTATCATGAGCACATTTGAATCCGAACAAAAAGGCAAATGCTCGTTTATAATAAATTATTTGTCTAATGTCCAAAACGGAATTGCGAAAGTTGGATTCTGCTAATATAGTACAACTGTTTATTTGGCCACAATTATTAATTCAATTTATACCGGGACGTGAGAACTAACAAACAACATCGATTACCACAAACATCATGTACGGAACAATCATCCAATTAGAAAGGGGCACAACGTTTGTGGCAGCTCCAAAACCCGAATGCTATTTTTAGAGAGGACCCTTGAGTATGAACGTCGCCTTCGTTGATGAATTTATAGTAACTTTGTAGAAACTTCAACACTTCATGTCCGCTATTCCCAACATAGGGTAATTCTTCTCAACTCGACTAATTAATATTTTTATTTATACGCCAAAGTTTGTCAAGTTTTCATCATTTGTTTCTGTTACTTTTCCCTGACCCTTCACATGTTCCTGTTTTAATTTCAACAACTCTTTCCTGTTTCCAGTTTAATATTCATGTTTTATTGCATGATCCATGTTTTTGCCTCATCCTTTGTCCCTGATATTCTATTAATCCTTATCTTCTATAATTTCTGTTATGCCATTGGTGCTGCACTAATTTCTACATGTGGTTCCTGTTTCATCTCTAAAAACATTTAAAAAATCCCAAAATTTCTGGCAATTGATCAAAGTATTTTAAAGTTTATATAAATTGATATACGGAAAACTTCGTTTCTCGAAATTGATTTGACTTGTGAAATAGTTTGGTCCATTGTCAGTAATTGAGGATATTTGTATACCATTAGAGTAGAGTATTATGTCTTTGTGCATTCGTTTGTAACACCCAAAAGAATTTATTATACAGTTCGGCGTAGAATCACTTTCTGAGTCGATTTAGCAATGTCCGACTGTCTGCACATCCGTCCATCTATTCTTGTAATCAAAGTGCAGATCCAATTATTGCCCGATCCTAACAAAAATTGACACAAGTAAGTTTTCCGTGTCAAGGACAAACACTGTTTAACTTGAAGCAAATCGGTTCCGATTTGGATAAAAATTCCCCCATACAAATTTCGCTTTTAATTTGACTCCGCTCTAGAAACTACATATTTTACTCGATCTGCTTCAATTTTGGCAAAGTATCTTTTAATATAAACCGCATACAAATGTCCTTTCGGACTTAACTTTTTTCTATCTGATGCATACCTTTCCACATTTCCATGTAATTTGGCAGTTTACGTTATATTTCAGCTGGAAACATACATTGAGAAAGTATGTCACATCAATTCATGATAAAAAAAATCATTCGTGATTTCACTTTTATCCCCGAATACAATTGTATGTTCCCTTCTTGGCGTGTTCGTTGCTCCCCTCCCCTCCCCATCCTCTCCCGTTCCTTTTCGTGTGATTGAATTGTTGATCTTCTTCTTCCTTAGGCATAACACTAGGCATTGGGCGAGTACAGCAACGGTAAGGAGGGAGGTGTGACAATTTTGGTTACATATTTTGACTCAGTTTTTTTATTTTTCTAAATCATAATGGTTGGCAAGTTTAAAATACAATTTGCCAACATACGAGGGCTTAGATCGAATTTTATTGCCGTGTACGCTCACGTACATTTCCATTTTCCGGTCCGATGTTCTTGCTCTTTGTGAGACCCAAGTGTGTGAGGATTCTGATCCACAAGATTTTCACATTCCTGGGTATCACACCCTATCCCTTTTTATCCCCCACAGAGGTCTAGTGGTATACGTACGTAAAAATATAGTGTTTCAGAGCCAGCATAACTTAAGCTCAGAAAATCCAGAATTTAACTCCCTTTGGGTTAAATTCAAGATTGGAACACACGTAATTCATCCTTGTCGGAAAGCAATCAACTACTCCCCGTGATCGAAAAGGGTTCTCGCAAATCTCGACGTAAATAAATCTCCGGGCCCGGATGGCATTTCAGCACTTGTCCTATGTAAGTGCTCTTCGACGCTTGCCTGTCACCTTCGAAATCCTTTCAACCTTGCACACCGTGCAGGGGTTTTCCCAGCGTGTTGGAAGATTGCGAACATCCAGCCCATCCCTAAAAAAAGGTGAGGCTAATAACCCTGCTAACTATGGACCGATCGCGATTTGCTCAGCGCTCTCGAAGGTTATGGAGAATATGGTTAACCACCATCTTGTGAGGTATTTAGAAACCAATGACTTACATAATGATCGACACTATGGCTTCCGTAGGATCTACGGGAGACCTGATGACACTGCTATCCGAAAAGTGGAATCGATCCATCCACCAGCTTGGAGAAAGTAAGGTCTAGATATCTCCAAGGCCTTTGATAGAGTTTGGCACGGCGCACTCATATCAAAGCATATTGCTTTTGGTGTTGGCAGTGACTTCTCTCGATTTATATCGAGCTTCCTCAGAGATCACACTATTCGTGTTGTTGTAGATGGGTTTTCATCCGACGAGCATAGGTTAACTGCAGGTGTACCAAAGGGCTCTGTCCTTTCCCCCTCCCTTTTTCTTATTTTCATCGACGACCTCTTGGATCGGACTACGAATCCAATATACTCATTTGCGGATAACAGCAACCTCTGTCATTCATACTCATTCGTTCACAAACCAACTCGTCAAGAAATTGAAGACAAAAGGCGATTGATGGATGAGTCACTCAGCCAGGATTTACTGGCCATTTCCGAATGGGTTAAGTAATAGAGTAGATTTTTTTTATGAATTACAATACAAAGTAAAATTATATTCTAATTTTGGGTCCAGGGATTGAGCCGGGGTGACAAAGACCATTGTAGCTAGTTATTGCAGCGACAGACCAGAGCCTCTGGTGTGAATCGAACCCACAGCCCCCACGCTGATAACCGAGCACGCTACCAACTCGACTACCGGGGCGCTCAGAGTAGATTTTAATGAAAGGTGTAGATATTGAGCAATCAGATACTCTTTATGTTCTAGGCATGAAAATACAATCTGATGTTCGTTAGACAAAACATGTATTTGAAGTGTCGAAAGAAGCATTCAAGTGTCTAGGCTTCTTAAACCGGTGTAAGAAATACTTCACTCCCCCTGATCTTCTCAATATCTACACTACTTACATCAGACCAAAGATGGAATACAACTCCCATATATGGTCGGGTGTTCCAGCTTCATTACTGGAGCTACTTGACCGAGTCCAGAGGAAGGCGATGGTGTTGATAGGTGATGGTAGGATATCCAATTCTATTGTCTCCCTTGAACATCGTCGTAATGTGGTTTGTGTGTCCTTGTTCTATCGTTACTTTCATGGTGTTTGTTCTTCGGATATTCGTGATCTTATACCGCCCGTGAGAACGTTCGGTAGAGATACGCGACTTTCCAGGAATTCTCAGCCATTTGTTATAAAATTGACAACCGACCGCAGCACATATTACAGAATGAATTCGTTCTTCGCCCGCACTATCCGTATGTGGAATCGACTTCCGGCAGATATCTTCCCAGCTAATTATGATATTCAGAAGTTTAAAACAAAAGTCAACAAACACTACTCCCACTTTCCTCCTTCCAATACCGTATCTTCCTTCCGCCAACGCAATGCGCTGCATTTATAGGAAAAAAGACTATATGGACATACTTTCCTCTTACACTCCCAATGAGGACATAAAAACCTCTCTCCAAAGTTATTACATCAATAATGAAAAACGTTCAAGAGTATTCACTTTGAACCACTGTAATACTCAAAGCATGTACTACTTTCAGCTACGTTAAATGATATATTACCCAAATAATATTAAGGAAGGGGGGCTTTGTCATTCCGTTTGTAACCTTGAAATATTCATCGGAGACCCCATAAAGTACATATATTCTGGGTCGTGGTAAAATTCTGTTGAAAGCACGCTAGCCGTCGAACGAAATGAGCTAGGTGATTCAAATTTTCCCTAAATGTATCTTAAGGTTGCAGATCGGTTGGGATTGAAAGTGGGAGAAATCGGCATAAAGGGAAAAACTTTTCCTAATATTTGAAAAATGGTACCAACCAAACCGTTGAAGTTGAATCATGAAATTCGGTGTATGCATTCACCTGACTGTGAAACTGCAAAACAAAAAGGAGTTTTTTTTTCAAAATTTGTACTTTTAGGCGGAAAATGGGGCGAATGGGAATAAAAATAACCATAACTATAATAATGAAATTCGGTGTGTACATTTCTTTGACTGCGTAGAAGCAAAAAATAAAGAGATCTTCCGATATTCGTGCCTTCAGCATCTAAATTGGATTAAGTTTGGCATCAATCAAGCGATTAAAGCAAGAATTGAGATTTTTTGATGGAATACAACTCCCACATAAGGTCAGGTGGTCCAAGATTTTCCCTGGAGCTTTTTGAGAGTGTCCAGATGAGGGCGAAGGTGTTGGTAAGTGACGGTAGGATATCCAATTCTATTGTTTCCCTTGTTGTGTCGTATTAGTTTGTGTGTCATTGTTCCTTCGATATTTTCATGGTGTTTGTTCTTCTAGCATTCGTGATCTTATACCTTCGCCCGTACTATCCGTATGTGGAATCGACTTCCGGCAAATATCTCAACCGCTAATAATGATAAAACAGATGCCAACAGACACTACTCCATCTTTCCTCCTTCAAGTACCTTATTTTCCTTCAGCTAACGCAATGCACTACATTTATGAGGGACAACAAATTAAGACTTTTTGATTGGAAGAGAAAAGAGCATGGGACTGAACTGAGCATGTTGAGTACACCATTTTTGTAGAATACAGTTTTTATAGTGGTTCACAGTTTTAAGGGAGCATTATACTCTATTGATCTATTTATGAGGATCATTAACCCTTTAAAACATTGACCAAGTAGGACTGTAAGTTTATTCTGCAAAAATTGTCTACTCACGCCCTTTCAGAATTATGGGGTCGCTATTCTGTTCCTATCAAAAACTCTTAATTATATATATATAGATGCTAGCGTGCTCTCAACAGACGGACAGATGAACGGACTGGCATGGCTTTTTCGTCTTACAATTTTATGACGATAAAGAATATATATACAAACAGAATGACAAAGTATATAAAAATAAGGGTGAACAGATAATTCCCGTTTCCCGGTATAATTATCAAACGTCTGCAGCCAGAATCATGACATTCGATTCAAACAGGCAACAATCAAAAGGCTGGATATATTCCATATATATCATACATCATATAAATTCCACTGTGAACGCGAAAGATAATAGATTTTCCGCTGTATAATCTGAGCGAAGTAAACAGACGTGTATTTGTGGGGCTCCTGGAGTTTCAGCGAAGGCTTGGTTAATAAGTGTTGTGTTGGGGTCCAGGACTTCTGAGATTCAGTATTTGGTGTTTTTGTATCTGCGTGCCTGTTTGTGGGGAGCTGCGTGCTGTGTTTTTGTGCATTTTTGTCCAGTTAAATTTATTTAATTTAAAAGATTCTTTTGTTTATCACTGGAAAGCGCACTTTTAACAAAAATACTCAAATAAAAGTGAGCTGACAAGTTATTAACAACAGCTGGTCTCTTTCTATCAAAATACGGTCTGTGTGATATATACGGTTGCCATATCTTTTGAAGTGGTGTGAGACATATAAGTAGATCCTTAAAGTATGCAACGTACTCCAGTAAAAAAGGCCGAGGAAGGTGTAAACACAATGGGCGATGTAGGCCAAATAGCGAAGAAGAAAAAATTTGCAGATATTTCGCCAGAGAGTGAAAATGTGGCTAGAGTTGGGAATATGACTACCAATGATTTAATGGCCTTAATGATGGAATCAATGTCAACCCTTTTAGATGAAAAGCTAAAAAATTTGCCGACTAAGAACGATTTTATGGAGATTAAAACTAGTGTGCAAGAAATTAAAGCCGAAGTAAACCGTTTGACCAGCGAAAATAAAATTTTAAAAGCGGAAATTCAAAAACTACGTGATAATACAGAGACAGATCAACAGAAGATGAGACAAATAGAGAACGATATCTGCAGGAAAAAGATCATTATCCGTGGACTGGCCACGCAAAGGTCCGTATACAAGGCTGTTCAGAATATGTGCAAGGAAAATCTTAAACTGCATCAAGAGGTAGATATTGAATTCGCCAAAAAAATATATGAAAAGAACCAAAAAATGACCGTGCTTGTGGAGCTGAAGTCATCGAAAATGGTGTCTGAAATTTTAAAACACACAAAAAATCTGGCTGGGTCAACTATTATAGTGGAAAGAAATCTTTGTAATGAACGTCTTCAGAACAAGAAGATTATGGTACAGCTGAAAAAGGACATCATGCAGGTTGACGATCGTAAACGGATTTTTGTAAGAAATGATACGCTGGTAGTAGAAGGAAATAATCTCTTCTGGAACAAAAACAGAATACTGATGTGCGGAGTGAAGACAGGCGAAGAGGTGCTGGTAAATATATTCGGTGATGCAATCCTTAATGTTGGTTTAGATTATAACGTACTACAATCTAGATTAAATTCAAATTCAAAAAACTAATTAATGTTAGTAATATAATTAAAGGCAATCGAAAACAAAATGTCAATCAAAAAATAAATCTAAAAATAGTATCATATAATGTACACGGGCTAGAAAATAAGCTCCTTCACCACGGTTTTTTTGAGTATCTAGAAGGAAACGAGATCTTCATTTTAGTGGAGACACACGTTGAATCCAAAAACTTCTACAAATTTGATAGCCGTTTTAAGAATTTTAATACAAGTTGGAAATCAGCTACAAGAAATAGTAGATTTGGCAGAGGTATTGGTGGATGTGTTTGCGGTGTACGGAAAGATTTGGCTGGTATTGGTGTGAAATATTTATTTAAAAACCATAGGGATTTGAATACAGTACAACTGCACATAAATAATTTGAAATTCGATATAATACCGGCTTATCTTAGAAGTACGAATTGGAATCAAGACTTCGATAATTTAAAAGCGGCTTTTGAAGACGGCGTGGTTAATCCAATAATCATGGGCGATTTAAACATACGCATAGGTGAAGAGCAACAAAACGTGGATGATATACTGGGTCTAAATTTCCCTGCCGGACTTGATATAAGAATGTCCAATGATAAAAAGGTTAACTCAACTGGTAAAAAATACTTAGAATTTTGCAACAGTTATGGTTTGGTGCTTCTCAATGGAAGAACAGTGGGAGATGAAATGGGTTGTTACACTTTCATAAGTACTAGTGGAAGCTCTGTAAATGACTTATGTGCTGTTACAATTGATATGCTAAAATATGTGGAATCATTCACGGTAGACAACCAAATCTGGTCTGACCATCTCCCAATTAGACTTAACATGACCTTTAATTGTATGAATTGTTCAGTTGAAAAAGTTGAATTACTTCCGAGACTCAGTTGGAACTCATGTAACACTGAAAATTACAAACGGAAACTGAACGCAAACCTGGAGATGTTCCTTGAGCGAAATGAAAATATACGATTGAATGACCTAGGAACAATAATTCGCAGTACATACGAGCAAACTAAGAGCTCTAAAAAGTTATTTTTTAAAAATAAATGGTTTGACAACCAATGTAGAAAAGCCAGAGATGTGGTAATGGATCTTTTAAACAATTTCAGGACATCTCAGAGTATGCAAAGTAGGCAGGCCTATACTGAAAAAAGAAAAAATTACAAATTGCTGTGCGAAAGAAAAAGGAGAGAATTCTACAATGATATGGAACGAAAATTAGACTCAGTCATGGACAGCAAGCATTGGTGGTCAATTGCAAAAGAGATAAGACAACAAGAAAGCTATATTGGTTGTGAAATTAACGCCGAAACTCTCAGAGACTATTTCAAATCGCTGCTAAATCCGAATATTAGCGCAACCACAGAATTTTGTTATATAGCAAATGTCTGCACAGATGAATACCTAGATAGGCGGTTCACGATAAATGAAATAAAACAACAACTAGCAAAAGCTAAAATAAATAAGGCACCAGGCGAGGATCGTATTCCATATGAGTTTTTTATAAATGCAAGCGATAAATACTTGGAAATCTTGGCGGACGTTTTTACACGAATTTTAGATGGTTTTGATGATTACGATTTATTCCGTACAAGTATCATCTTTCCAATCCACAAAAAAGGAAACGCAAATGAGGTGAGCAACTATAGAGGAATATCACTCATGAACTGCGTAGCGAAAGTTATGATGGGTGTAATAAACGAAAGAATTTCAACATGGGTGAACAGACATCAAATTTTAAATGAGTTCCAGGCAGGATTTCGGAAAGGTTATTCAACGATGGACAACATATATAACCTCACGACAATTGTCCATATTAAATTCGCCGAAAAAAAGAAAGTATACGCTTTTTTTGTTGACTTCAGTGCAGCTTTCGATCGAATACCCAGAAGATTATTAATCTATAAGATACAGCAGATTGGAGTATCAACGAAAATTGTGAATCTAATAGAAAAAGTCTATCAGAACACGAAATCAGCCGTATGGAATGGCAAAGAGCTGTCGAGATATTTTGAGACTTGTTCCGGAGTGAAACAAGGCTGCTTGCTATCGCCTTTATTGTTTGCTCTATATCTAAACGATCTACACGATTCTCTTGGTGGAGGACTACTAATAGATGACGTAAACGTAAGGGTTTTAATGTATGCAGATGACATTGTTCTATTAGCAGACGATACGAACGTTTTACAGAAAATGATACATAACCTAGAGGCCTACTGCCGGACATGGGCAATGGAGGTGAATTGTACCAAATCAGAAATTATTGTTTTTAGAAAAGGTGGTAGAGTTGCATCAAACGAAAAATGGACATTTAACGGAAATACGTTAAGAGTTGTTCCAGAATATAAATACTTAGGTATCTGGCTGACACCAAAGTTATCATTTACTAAACACATAAACGAAAAAAACAAAGCAGCTAAAACATGTTTAAATGTAGCGTGGAAAGATTTTATTGGAAAGAGTACTGTTTCACTTAAATCAAAATGGAAAATGTTTCTGGCAGTGTGTAGGTCAATTCAGTCCTACGGGTCACCAATATGGGGGTACTCGTGGTTCGATGATGTAAATTCTCTTTATAGATTCTTTACAAAAAGGGTTCTAAGTTTGCCTGAAAATATACCCAACTATGTAATAGCTCTGGAAACTGGACAGGAGGAAGGCTACCTATACACATACTCCCAACATCTAAATTTTTTAAGGAAAACGATATTCGATTATGAAATACATAGATTACCACATATATTATCGTCAAAAGTAATCTACAAAAAGTTATACTGGTTCAATACACTGAAAGCCAAATTACAATATTATAACGTGGATTCGGATGACATTATAAGAAACAAAACCCTATGGAACGAAGGCTGCATGAAGTTGATTGATCTGATGAAAGACGAAGCATATCGGAATCATGTTAGTAATGCACAAAAAAGTCAAAATCGAATATATCGATACCTTGATTATTCAAAAGGAGTTACCTACTGCAACCATCCATACAACCAAACCCAAATACAATACATAATGAAAGCGAGAAGTGACACATTATGTCTGAATGGCAATGTTCACCGCGAAGAAAGGAGTAAAATTTGTTCTATGTGCAATCTCAGAGAAGTAGAAACAATACAACACTTCATAGGAAGATGTCCAGTATTAAACGAAATAAGATTGAGATTTTTGAATAGTTTACATCTTACTGAAGAGGAAGTAATATACATTTTGAATGGTGGTGAAGAGGCAAACTGGTATAACCTGTACAATTATCTTAAAAATGCTATCAACTATAGAAAATTTTTAATAGGAGAATATAATTCTTAAAATTTAGAAATAGCAAAATAAAGCAGACGGTTTTCAAAACCATGCTTAAATGTCTTTATAGTTGTTTAAAATATGTAAATTAGGAAATAAGATACAATTGTTTTATATATAATAATTTGAAAACAAATAACAACAAATAAAGAATCTATCTATCTATCTATCTATCTAATAGATTTTCCAAATTCGTATAAAAATTGGATAGAAAAGCTACCAACCAATCGACTTTAAATGCAAGAAAATGCGATGTGCACGTTGTAAAGTTGGAATTGAAAATGGCCGAAAACGGTCCACAGGGAAAATTTTTCTTCTTTAGGATATTTAAACATAATTTTTGTAGATTACAGCAGTTGCAGCATTATTTTGATATACATATATATAGTACTAGCAAATACCCGCTACTTCGTACGCGGAAAATGCTCAAATGGTAGTTTGTCTGGCTATATATTTTTTTAATTTTATATTTTATTATAAAGGGTCCGCCATCTAACGTTTTTTTTCAACTATTCAACCATTGGACTATTATTTGTGGGGAGCCGAAGCAGCCATTTGAATGATATTATTTTCCATTATTAACCGGAATGATTGTACTTTCAAATAAAAAAAAGAAATTTGAGAAAATATTCAGTAGTTTTTTTATAGCATTTTCAAAAAAATAAGTTATTTGGCGGACCCTTTACATTTCGAAATTGTACCAGTGCACTGAAGTGTAAGGATATCCCTTTCGGGATAAATCGCCCAACAGAGTAAGAGCGTATATATCATCTACGCTGATAGACAAATAGACCTTTTTTATCCCCCTTTTTTCCCGTTTACACTTTAAAAGTACGAATTTCGAAAATTTCTTTCATTTCGTGTTTCTAAGCATTTTGAGGAATGTACACACCGAATTTCATCACACTATATATATGCAGTTTCGCGCTATAAGTGGAGGAGTCTTTAAATTAATTTTAATTGAAAATTGTAATAATGAAACATAAAAATGTATTTAACAAGTACTAGCAATTAGTATAAAAATATAAATATAAAAAATAGTATAAAAAATAAGTAAGGAAAGGCTAAAGTCGGGCGGGGCCGACTATATAATACCCTACACCACTTCCTGCGTATATACCTCGCTTTGATTACTAAACCCAGGTATTTCATGGGAACAATTTTATGTAGTTCATATAAACTATACTATAAATTCATATTTAGTCAAATTTAATGCGTATGGTAAATAATAAAGTAATTGATCCAATTTTCCAGCAGATATTCCGAGTAAAGTAAATATAACATGATCTGGAAAAGTTGATCAAGATCCAAAGACAAATACAGATTATACAGAGGTAGTAGGATGAATCGGACGGACATTTGAGGCCTGTGCCAAAACATGCGCCAATATATTTCTCATTCACGGTTGGTATTCCTAGTTGAAATATAGAATGATCTGCAAAATTTGATGAAGTCCGATGTAAGATGTAGTTTCTAGAGCAGAATGGCCCCATTTATGTTATACCAATGTATGGATATATGGGCATCTCCCCAACAGTATGGAAAGGCTAAAGACGGACGGAGCCGACTATATATCTCACTACAATTCAATTCGGTAAAAAAGTGAAATCGGGAAGGATTTTTGAATCCTGTAAATGTATGTGTTTGACAAAAAATGTTAAAGCGGAAAGGACATTTGTATGGGGGTATATTGAAACCTGGAACGATGTGACCCGCTTTCACCATGTATGTTTATTGGTGAAATATAATATGTAAAGTTTGGCCAAATCGGTTAAACATTCGGGAGCAACATTTGTATGAGCGCTATATCTAAATCACAACCGATCTTACCTACTTTTAGCATAGGCGTTTCTAGTTCAATTATAAAATTTTGTTCCAATTTTAAAGAAAATCGGGTACAATATGTGGTTTCTAGAGCGGAAAAAGTCAAACCGGGAGCGACATTTGTATGGGGGCTATATCTAAATCTGAACCGATCTTACCCACTTTCTACATAGGTATTTCTAGTTGGATTATAAGATGTTGTGCCAATTTTAAAGAAAATCGGGTACAATATGTGGTTTCTAGAGTGGAAAATGTCAAATCGGGAGCGACTTTTGTATGGGGCTATATCTAAATCTGAACCGATCTTACTCACTTTCTATATAGGCATTTCTTGTTGGATTATAAGATGTTGTGCCAAATTTAAAGAAAATCGGGTAAAATATGTGGTTTCTAGAGCGGAAAATGTCAAATCGCGACCGACTTTTGTATGGGGGCTATATCTAAATCTGAACCGATCTTACCCACTTTCTACATAGGTATTTCTAGTTGGATTATAAGATGTTGTGCCAATTTTAAAGAAAATCGGGTACAATATGTGGTTTCTAGAGTGGAAAATGTCAAATCGGGAGCGACTTTTGTATGGGGCTATATCTAAATCTGAACCGATCTTACTCACTTTCTACATAGGCATTTCTTGTTCGATTATTAAATGTTGTGCCAATTTTAAAGAAAATCGGGTACAATATGTCGTTTCTAGAGCGGAAAATGTCAAATCGGGAGCGACATTTGTATGGGGGCTATATCTAAATCTGAACCGATTTGCCTCAAATTAAATAGCGTTCGTCCTTGATCCACAAAACTTACTTCTGCCAATTTTTGTTAAGATCGGACTATAATTGCGACCTGTAGTTTGATTACAACAATAGATGGACAGACAGACGTACAGACAGACAGACAGACGGACAGACGGACATTGCTAAATCGACTCAGAAAGTGATTCTAAGTCGATCGGTATACTTAACAATGGGTCTATCCCGCTTCCTTTTGTGCGTTACAAACAAATGTACAAAGCCATAATACTCTCGTGGAGTGTATAAACATGCATAAATACACTAAAATATTAGGGATTATTATGGGTATTTGTAGTCCTTGTGAGGGAAAAATTTTTCCCTTTAGGCCGATTTCGCCCCATTTCAATCCCAACCGATCTACGACTATAAGACGCATTTTTGGAGGATTTGAACGTTCTAGCTCCTTTCGTTTAGATGCTAGCGTGCTTTCAACAGACGGACGGACGGACATGGCTAGATCGTCTTAGAACTTTATGACGATGAAGAATATATATACTTTATAGGGTCTCAGGTCAATATTTCAAGGTGTTACAAACGGAATGACAAAGTTAGTATATCCCCATCCTGGAGGTGGAAGGTATAAAAATAGTATACAAAATTCGTTTTTTAATATGTTACAACGCTTCCTCTTGAAGTCGACAGCTTCCAATCTGCCGGTAATACTATGAGATTCAGTCTATGGTGGAGGGTATATAAGATTCGGCGCGACCGAACTTAACGCATTTTTACTTGTTTTCTTTGAACTTCGAATGACTGTTGGTTGGCTTATTTTCATTGTTTGACACTATCGTTGGCCAGAAGATGCGTAGGCTTATCCGCAGACATTTGTTGGCGAGAACATGCAATCTATGTGTGTGTCACGCGGAGCCATGTTGCATGCTTCGCATCCATATAACAGAGTGAATTTTATGCTGGGATTGAATACTCTAAGTTCAGTTTTTGCATAATGTTTGATGTAGACCTTTTTTTAACACTCCATCTTGCCGAGCTAAAATATTTCACAAATCTCGAAATATTTACTTTTGAATTTATTCAACATCAGTTGCATGTGCACTTTCTTTGTAAATGACTTGTAACGGTCGCATATTACATTACATTACAGCCGAAATATTGTGCAATCGATATAAATCCTGGAATATGTGTCATAATCTGAATTGATTGTATGTTCAGCGAATCGAAAAACACATCATTTGTGTCAACCTACTTTTGAAGTATGCATCGAACAACTTAAGCTGGCACAAGAAGTCTCTATCGGATCGGAATCTCGACCAAAGCCCAAGAAAAAGACGATAAATCACCCAAGAGTCCATCCGCTCAATACACGATTTGACTGCAATTAAGCCAAAGTTACAAATCAATTAATTGATTAAATTCACTGTGATTTATACGCATACATAAATGTGTTTATTAGAGTGGTGCACCAGAAGTTGATGTAAGTTCTTCAACCACAAATTTAAAACAAGTAAGGAAAGGCTAAAGTCGGGCGGGGCCGACTCTATGATACACTCCACTTTCTATCCGAATACAATTTAATTCGGTGAAAAAGTGAAAACGGGAAGGACTTTTGTATCCTGTAAATGTATGTGTTTGACAAAAAATGTTAAATCGGAAAGGACATTTGCATGGGTATATTGAAATCGGGAATAAAATAGGTGAAATATAATATGTATAGTTTGGCCAAAATCGGTTAAACATTTGGGAGCAACATTTGTATTTGGGCTATATCTAAATCTGAACCGATCTTACCCTTTTTCACCATAGGTTTTTTTACTTGGATTATAAGCTGATGTGCCAAATTTAATGAAAATCGAGTACAATATGTGCTTTCTAGAGCGGAAAATGCCAAATCGATAGCGATATTTGTATGGGGGCTATATCTAAATCTGAACCGATCTTACCCAATTCCTGCATAGGTGTTTCTAGTTGGATTATAAGATGTTGTGCCAAATTTAAAGAAAATCGAGTACAATGTGTGGTTTCTAGAGCGGAAAATGTCAAATCGGGAGCGACATTTGTATGGGGGCTATATCTAAATCTGAAGCGATTTGCCTCAAATTAAATATTGTTCGTCCTTGATCCTCAAAACTTATTTCTACCAATTTTTGTTAAGATCGAGCTATAATTGCGACCTGTAATTTGATTACAACAATAGATGGACAGACAGACGGACTGACGGACATTACTAAATCGACTCAGAAAGTGATTCTAAGTCGATCGGTATACTTAACAATGGGTCTATCTCGCTTCCTTTTGGGTGTTACAAACAAATGCACAAAGACATATTACTCTCGTGGAGTGTATAAAAATAAAAGCTAAATTCACCACTCCCAGCGTCTCTACTTGACTTTTAATACTAAACCCAGCGATAATAAACATCGCTGAGTTTTATGTAGTCCAAATTTCAATAATCAAATTTAACGAATATGACAAAATTGATGAACATCTTTTTTTATTGGTCCTCACCTGGGGAGAAGCCTCCACAATGTTTGAAAATTTCAAAGTTACAGAATTAATTCCATAAAAAATCGATTTGGAATCACTGTGGGACGAACATAATGTTCTTTTTGGTGTTACAAGCAAATTTTATTTTTTACGAGCGACCCACTTTACTATACATTCACCCATAATTGAGGGTTTAAGCACTCATTGATTTTTTGCATCTTTATCGATTTAATCCGAACATATGACAAACAAACACACACAACGAAACAGGCGCTACGCTGGTAAAATCCTATTCATGATCGAAACACAATTTATGAGATGATGACAGTTTTATAGCAGCTTGAATACGAGAAAAAGAAGCACAACAAAACGAAAATACGATACGGCAATTAAGTATCGGTGAAATGATTTCAATTACAACTTCATGATTATTTCCTCGTAACTCAAACGAAGTGGGACAACCTGATTCATGGAGCGGTTGTTGAGGATTACTTTTTCTATTCATTGAAATTTGAGTTAATTTATTATGCGTTTAGGTGGTGGGGGGACATTGTCTTCTTTATATCTGTTTTGAATATATCTTTACTGATTAACAACAAACAACACTCGGCGAAGCTAACATAATATTGTGAATCAATATTAAAGCCCAGCAAACATTGGAAGGAGATGTAGGGAAGTAAACATGTGGGCATATATGACAATGCACACTGGTTTCAAATTTAATTTTTCTAAAGAAAATTATTTAAGTACATAAAACATATTTTTTGACAAATTAATTAATTACTTTTTCACTTGACAACCGATATTAAAAAATTAAAATTAGAAATTATGAATATTATTTTAATTTTTTACTAAAATTTAAATTTTCGCCGGAGGTACTTACAATATTTGTATTCTCTATATGGAAATCACACCCGCTTATATCTTCAAATAAAGGCAATTATGATAGCTACAAATGTTGCAAATTTTGCTTTCAAATAGAAACATTGGCAGAGTCTCCCAAAAATCAACTTCTCTAATATCCATAACTTCGTCTTGAAATACGTAATGGGTAGATTACGAGCCAGGTTAATCTCCACTTCCCAGCAGTAACTATACGCTGGATCAATATAGAGTTTTCTGTGGTACTTACACATACAATTTAATATGACAGAATTATTAAATTTAGAACAGGGATTTTATATAATTTTCCATAGCAAGTCTACTTCCTTAAATATATCAAACTATTGTAATGGCGTTTTCAAATAATAAGCAAGTGAAATAGAATAAAAATACTTTCTATTCAATTCAACACTTCATTTCAAATCGTTTGCTGGGTTAACTGTGTAAATAGTCCACATATAGATTGTTTAGATTTAATGGTTTCTCGCAGTTAATATTTTCTACTGTAATGACTGTTATCAATTACATTTCATCTTACATCAGTTGCATGCAATCAAGTATATTTGAAGGAGCACTCACATTTAATTTATTTATTACTACAAATAAACAAATGCACCGACCAGGATATACCCTAACATCATTCATAGTTGAGCGACAAATAACGAGAAAATATATTTTATTATTCTAAGGCACTACTTAAAGCTATGAACTAAGATTTTACAATACCATGATTTCCTACAATAACAAATTTTAATAATCAATCGACTATTTTAGTTTACTATGCTATGCTTCTGTGAAGAACTATGTACAAAATTTCCAAGTTTATTTTTCTAAACTGGGAAACGATATTAAAAACTTTTTTTAAAGATACATCTAGTTTTTAATTTGTTTCTTAAAATTCCAAGACTCTCCGAAGGTACCTTTAATATTTGCACTATCATTATGGAAATATAAAAACTCTAACATCCGCTTATGTACAATTAGGAAAAAATATTTTCTTTTGAAAAAAAAAAAATCGCAAAAATAAAAAATTACGGACCAGAATTAATGATATAGGTAGTGTACAACCAATTAATAAATGTTATCATAACATTTGGAACGTAGGTCACTACATTATAACCTACACAACATTATAAGCCCTTGTACGATTGAAACCCGTGAATTTATGGACCATATAAATATAAAGACATGATCCTATTCATTTTTGCAATAGTGAAATTTAATGTATCTGTTATGAAGTTTTTATATATTATACACTCCACGAGAGTATTATGTCTTTGTGCATTTGTTTGTAACACCCAAAAGGAAGAGAGATAGACCCATTGTTAATTATACCGATCGACTTAGAATCACTTTTTGAATCTGTCTGTCTGTCTGTCTGTCTGTCTGTCTGTCCGTCCATCTATTCTTGTAATCACGATACAGGTCGCAATTGTACACAGAACCAAATGAAACTTTGCACAACTAAGTTTTTCGGGATAAGAACGAACGCTATTTAATTTGAAGAAAATCGGTTCAGATTTAGATATAGCCCCCATACGAATTTCACTACCGATTTGACTCTTTTCACTCTAGATACCACATATTTTAACAGATTTTCTTCAAAATTGGCAAAACATCTTATAGTTCAACTAGAAACAGCTGTGGTAAAAATGGGTCAGATCGGTTCAGATTTATAAATAGCTCCCATGCAAATTTCGCTCCCGATTTGACTGTTTCCGCTCTAGATACCACATATTGTATCAGATTGTCTTCAGATTTGGCAAAACATCTTATTTTTCAACTAGCAACACCTGTGGTAAAAATGTGTTAGATCGGTTCAGATTTATATATAGCTCACATACAAATTTCGCTCTCGATTTCACTTTTTTCAGCCCTAGAAACCACATATTGTATCAGATTGTCTTCAGATTTGGCAAAACATCTTATTTTTCAACTAGCAACACCTGTGGTAAAAATGTGTTAGATCGGTTCAGATTTATATATAGCTCACATACAAATTTCGCTCCCAATTTGACTGTTTCCGCTCTAGATACCACATATTTTAACAGATTTTCTTCAAAATTGGCAAAACATCTTATAGTTCAACTAGAAACACCTGTGGTAATAATGGGCCAGATCGGTTCAGATTTATATATAGCTGCCACACAAATTTCTCTCCCATTTTCACTTTTTCCACTCTATAAACCACATATTTTAACAGATTTCTTTCAAATCTTTCAAAATATCTTATATTTCAACTGGAAACACCCATGGTGAAAATGGGCCAGATCGGTTCAGATTTACATATAGATCCAATACAAATTTCGCTCCTGGATAGACTTTTTCCGCCCCAGAAACCACAAATTTTCTCCGAATTTCTTTGAAGTGACCACAAAACGTTATATTTGAACTGGAAGAACTTATTTTGAAAGTTAGTCACATTATTCCATGTTTGGATATAGCCCCGATACAAATATTCTTTTCGATTTGACAAATTGGACCAGGTCATATTAGCCTATGATAAGGAAACATACAAAAATTCTTCCAGTTTTCACTTTTTACCGAGTTGAATTGTATTCGGATAGAAAGTGGAGTGTATCGTATAGTCGGCCCCGCCCGACTTTAGCCTTTCCTTACTGGTTTTATATATATTTTTCTTGTGTTATAAAGAAGCCAAATCGGAAGAGATATTTGTATGTTGATAATATCAGGAAATTTACCACAGTATTCCACTATTGCCATAATTTCTCCTTGTTGAATTGTGATATGAAATAAATTACGAATATAGATTGTGATAAATGGCTCTTGTGCGGTATAAGATCAGGTTGGGAGTTTATAGTTTAATGTCAAATATTTGTAACATTATTAAACTGTTGATGAAAAAAAAAACGGTTCAGATTTAGATATAGCCCCCATATAAATTTCCCCCATTCTGGTCAAATTTAACACATTACTCTTATTTCCATCAAGATGACCTACTATTAATTTAGATATAGGTCCATGTGTGGGTGGTATGGTGTATCCTATAATCGGTTATACCCTACTTTAGCCTTATTTAGTTGCTTTGCTTACATATAATATATTTAACTTAAGTCTAAATCGTTTTCTAAGTGCAAGTCTTTTATGATATTGACATAGTATATTCTGAGAAGTCCCACTTCGATTCCATCGCTAAACAAAAGAGCACAAAAGTGCAAATCCACACGTAGTTAAATACATTCATAACAAATCGACATTTTATTTTCCGTTTTACATTTTCGTGCCGAACCTTGCCAACTTTTTAAAAGCTTATATAATTACTATATTTGCGATTTACTATAATCACTCTAAGGCTGCACTGAACTTCTTTAATTTTTTACACACCAAGACAAATTTTATATGTTTTTTATTGAAAATAATGAATATATACTTAGAATTGCATTTTCTATATTTATACTTCATATTATTTTTATCATATTATTTTTTTGGCAAAATAAAACAACGAACATTCCAAAATTGATAACCAACAAGTAAGGAAAGGCTAAAGTCGGGCGGGGCCGACTCTATGATACACTCCACTTTCTATCCGAATACAATTTAATTCGGTGAAAATGTGTAAATGTGTGTGTTTGACAAAAAATGTTAAATCGTAAAGGACATTTGTATGGGGGTATATTGAAATCTGGAACGAAATAGGTGAAATATAATATGTATAGTTTGGCCAAAATTGGTTAAACATTTGGGAATAACATTTGTAAAGGGTGATTTTTTAAGAGCTTGATAACTTTTTTTTTTAAAAAAAAAACGCATAAAATTTGCAAAATCTCATCGGTTCTTTATTTGAAACGTTAGATTGGTCCATGACATTTACTTTTTGAAGATAATTTCATTTAAATGTTGACCGCGGCTGCGTCTTAGGTGGTCCATTCGGAAAGTCCAATTTTGGGCAACTTTTTCGAGCATTTCGGCCGGAATAGCCCGAATTTCTTCGGAAATGTTGTCTTCCAAAGCTGGAATAGTTGCTGGCTTATTTCTGTAGACTTTAGACTTGACGTAGCCCCACAAAAAATAGTCTAAAGGCGTCAAATCGCATGATCTTGGTGGCCAACTTACCGGTCCATTTCTTGAGATGAATTGTTCTCCGAAGTTTTCCCTCAAAATGGCCATAGAATCGCGAGCTGTGTGGCATGTAGCGCCATCTTGTTGAAACCACATGTCAACCAAGTTCAGTTCTTCCATTTTTGGCAACAAAAAGTTTGTTAGCATCGAACGATAGCGATCGCCATTCACCGTAACGTTGCGTCCAACAGCATCTTTGAAAAAATACGGTCCAATGAAATAATAAACAAAACAATAAAATCCTAACCTCAAAAAAATCACTCTTTATTTGCGCTATATCTAAATCTGAACCGATCTTAGCCACTTTCACCATAGGTTTTTTACTTGGATTATAAGCTGTCGTGCCAAATTTAAAGAAAATCGAGTACAATATGTGGTTTCTAAAGCGGCAAAAGTCAAATCGGGAGCTACATTTGTTTGGGGGCTATATCTAAATCTGAACCGATCTTACCCAATTTTTGCATAGGTGTTTCTAGTTGGATTGTAAATTGTTGTGTCAAATTTAAAGAAAATCGGGTACAATATGTCGTTTCTAGAGCGGAAAATGTCAAATCGGGAGCGACATTTGTATGGGAGCTATATCTAAATCTGAACCGATCTTACCCAATTTTTGCATAGGTGTTTATAGTTGGATTATAAGATGTTGTGTCTAATTTAAAGAAAATCGGGTACAATATGTCGTTTCTAGAGCGGAAAATGTCAAATCGGGAGCGACATTTGTATGGGGGCTATATCTAAATCTGAACCGATTTGCTTCAAATTAAATAGCGTTCGTCCTTGATCCACAAAACTTACTTGTGCCAATTTTTGTTAAGATCGGACTATAATTGCGACCTGTAGTTTGATTACAACAATAGATGGACAGACGGACAGACAGACAGACAGACGGACATTGCTAAATCGACTCAGAAAGTGATTCTAAGTCGATCGGTATGCTTAACAATGGGTCTATCCCGCTTCCTTTTGGGTGTTACAAACAATTGCACAAAGCCATAATACTCTCGTGGAGTGTATAATTAGGGACCAGAAATCATGGTAATGGTAGTGTGCAGCCAATTAATAAATGTTATGATGACATTTGTAAATAAATTTGCATTCTATAAAATATTGATGCAAAATTGTCTGAGCCAGGAGAATATCTCACTTCAAATCAAGAATTGGAAAATAATATTTGCTTTATTTTTTAGTAGCTAACAATATATCCAGCCTGAAAGATTGAGATAATTGATTAGATCTCTAACATCAATCTCCAATATCTCGTCAATGTCGTGTAGTAAGTTATTTCCAATGGCCCTGTACCGTGTGTTTATTAGAGCTGGACAGTCGTATAAGAAATGTTCGACCGTCTCTTCTTCCTCTTCATTCGTCGCTCGTGGTTTCCAATTGCCCAATCACCCGTCAGCACTAATATCACTCTTGTTACATTTCTTCTACTTTGGCTTAGAAGGTCTCTTGTTATATTGAGGCCAGGTTTGAATGGATATTTGACACGTGAAATTAACTCGGTCAAGGTAGTGCGTGAATAGACAACTTTTAATAGACCCTATCGGTGTCGCGACCAGCTCCGTAGCTTGGAGTCTTCTCGTTATTTCCCATAAATTCCCTATGTCCAGGGATCCATATAAGATTGACTTCAGACAGACAGCTCAGTCTGGAAGGGCAACTTGACTGTCTACAAAGATTCCTATGAGACCCGTTGTGTATAAAGAGGAAAATCTACTGCATGCTTCTTTAGGAAGGCAGAATGAACATACTAGGCTAGCTTTTTCAGAGAACACACCGGAACCAACTCCACAATCCATTTTGGAGCCGTCTGTGAACCCCCTTTACGACTCCATCCTTGATCTAAATCTGAACAGATATTACCCACTTTCAACATAGTTGTTTCTAGTTGGATTACAAGGTCTTAAGCCAAATTTGAAGAAAATATGTGGCTTATATAGAGCAAAAAGTCAAATCGGGAGCGACATTTGCATGGGGGGCTATATCTTAATTTGAACAGATCTTACCCGCTTTCATTATACGTGTCTCTAGTAAAATTATAATCTGAACCGATTTGCTTCAAATTAAATAGCGCACGTCCTCGACCCACAATTCTTACTTGTGCCAATTTTTGTTAAGATTGGAATATAATTGCGACCTGTAATTTGATAAAAACAATAGATGGACAAAATCGACTTAAAAAGTGATTCGAAGACGATCTGTATAATAAGCGAAGGGGCTAACTCGTTTCTTTTTGGGTGTTACAAACAAATGCACAAAGACATAATATCCTAGTGGAGGGTATAAAGATACGGTTCTTATAATAGATGTTCTTACATTCGTTACTTACTGTATACTACTAGCAATTATCATTTCTCCTATATTAACCCTGATTTATGCCTAAGACATATTCTTTGCAAAGGTTCGAACCAATTTTGACTTTTTGTTTATATTAGAATATATTAATAAAATTTTTTGTTGTAACTCTTACTCAGGTTCGAGATCATTTGTTTTTGTTTTCTTAAGCAGAAAACAAAGTATATTTAAGTCCGAATCAATTCTCATTCAATTGAGTTTGCGAGGCAGATATACAGACCAATAATTAACCAGAATAGTTGTTGCATTGCACTGGGCAGTGATAAGGGGGAGTAGCCTCCCTTGAAACGATCATCTGCCCTGCTAGCAACCGAACCAAAAGAATGTCAGACACTTCTTTTTAAAATACTTTGTTTTCTGTTTAAGAAAACAAAAACAAATGATCCGAACCTGAGTAAGAGTTACAACAAAAACTATGAATAGAAAAGTATATTAATAATATTTATGAAACTTTTTTTTATAAAAACAATGGAGTTTAGTTTTTAAATCTATGAAAATTTTCATAAATTATGTTATGTTAAATCAATAACTTGTATGACAAAATTTTATTGAATGAAGGACTACATTTTATAGTTTTAAAGAAATGTTTCAGAAATTCTATGATACTTTCCATTGATTTGTGCTTAATACATTTCTGCATTTGTGCTTTATATATGTTTCGTACATTTTATGAGGCGTTTCTTTAACGACTTTTTAATGCAAAATTTTCACTGAGGTTGTGACAAAATCTTAAATTTTGTTGATGTTGAAAAGTCGCTGCGAAGCCACTTGAAAAGACTTTTGACATGGTCGAAATCATGATCGTGGTAGTCTGCAGCCAAGTAATAAATGTCACCATGCCATTTGTAAATAAATTTGCATTCTATTAAATATAGAAGCAAAATGGTCTTGAGCCAGGACAATATCCCAGTTCAAATCAAATATTGATTACAGACCAAAAAATACAAACGAAAAAACTAAAATCTTAAATATTAAAAAAAGAAGAAAAGCCTGCGGGAAATTTGCACCTATCAGTTTGTATGCAATTATATAAAGTACAACAATTTTGTCTCACTATAAACTATTTTCTATTGTTTGTTCCAAAAATTATGCACTGTATGCCTTGTTGCCCATTTAAAATTGTTCATCCATCCCTTTACGTTGCGTACTACGTAGGTAAGTCAGGGGGATATACAAACAGAATTTTACAATTCTAGCTGGAGCACATTGATTAGTACCATGTGTATCCTTTTGTGTTCCGTTTCTTAAAAATACCAATACCGTAAAATCAATTTTCACGATTCAAGCTGCAATACTCTGGTTAGTACCATTTTTATAACTTTTCTCCCATAAACGTACAAATTTCGCAAACCACAATTTCATATTTTTGGCTGCTGCCGTTTGATCAGGACGACGATTCCATATTTATCGCTTTTAACACATTTCACATACACATTTTTTGGTCCGATTTGAGTTTTAAGGAGCTGGGTTATTTTCTAGTTCTAATTTAAACAAGTAAAAACGGTGTCAAGTTCGGCCGGGCCGAACTTTTTATATCCTCCACCATGGATTGCATTCCACAGAGGCTGTCGATTATCGTAGAAGTGCAGTAATATTACAGGAAAATATCATTTTTTTAAATATAGCCAAACCAAAACAAATTCTAATATTGAAAACATAATTTTATAAATTAATATAATATTTTTATTATTTCAAACCACGCTTATAAGGCAAGGCTGCCAATACGTTTATACTATATATCGAAATAATACTTCAAGTCAATTCAAAAACTAAATATTCTTATCTTTATATCATCAACAAAATTTAAATGCCATAAAAATTGGTAGATAGTGGGTGCTACATTTAGTTGTATTTCCATTCTATTTTATGTCCAAAAGTACAAATTTGAAAATATCCATTATCTCACGAACACAGTGCAACATAACCTAACTTCATGATTCAACCAAATTTTGCAGTAAAAGTAACAAACTATGCAGTCAGAGGAATGTATACACCGAGTTCCATGATTCTAGCTGCGGTCATTTGGTTGGTACCATTTTTATCCCCTTTTTCCTACTTTACCCCCTTAAGAGTAAGAATTTCAAAATTTATTTTACGTGTCTACGCAATTAGAGGGATGTGCACACCGAATTTCATCATTCTAGTAAGTCGTTTAGTTGGTACTATTTTTATCCCTCTGTACCCATTGTATCCCTTGAAAGTACGAATGTGGAAAAAACTTTTATTTTTCGTGTCTATGCAGTCTGAGGAATGTATACTCCGAATTTCATGACTATATCTGCGGTCAGTTGGTTGGTACTATTTTTACCCCTTTTTCCATTTTAACCCCAAAAAGGACGAATTTCGAAAAATCCGTTTATTTTATGTGTCTACGCAATAAGAGGAATGTATACACCGAATTTCATTATTCTAGGTGCAGCCGTTTGGTTTGTACCATTTTGATCCCCCTATTCCCATTTTATCCCTTAAAAGTACGAATTTGGAAAAAATACTTTTATATTATGTATCTACTCAATTAGAGGAATGTACACATAGAATTTCGTGTTTCTAGCTGTTGTCGTTTTAAAGGTACCATTTTTATCCCTTTTGCCCCATTTTAGCCCCTGCGAATAAGAATCACATTTTGGTGCACGTTTTTGTTATAAAGGGAAAGCGCATTCCCAATATCAAGCAAATATAAGAAGATATTGTGAAAAAAAATATTTAAAAACATTAAATATTAGGGGTATTTTCAGTCCTTGTGAGGGAAAAAATTTTCCCTCTGGGCCGATTTCGCCCACTTTCAATAACAACCGATCTACAAGCATTAGAAACATTTAGAGAAAATTTGAACCTCCTAGCTCATTTCGTTCGGCAGCTAGCGTGCTTTCAACAGACAGACAGACGGACAGAGAGACATACGGTCAGACGGACATCGTTATATCGTCTTAGAATTTTACCACGACCCAGAATATATATGCTTTATGGGGTCACCTACGAATATTTTAAGGTGTTACAAACGGAATGACAAAGTGAATATACCCCCATCCTTAGGTGGAGGGTATAAAAATATATGTTGTGGCCATTAAGGGGTTAAGGAATTTAAAAAAAGTAAAGCCCAAATTTCTGCCTAATACAATTTTAAAGATCATTTTTGTTCCACATCCTAAAACCACAAAATTATTTAGATTGTTCAGTATTTCCTCTTTCATTTGGTATCAATATCGTTTCTATGACTAACAGAAAAATTACCAAAACATATTTGAATAATTATATCATTCAAAAATGGTCAACACTTAATGCATTTCTGGTATCTCGGTATCAAATAAGCTAATATTTTTGGTTTAATATGGGAGGTGCCACGCCCACTTTTCAAATACCATCCATTTTTCACAACTGCACACATTGACACTCAATGAACTCGAAGCATGATTATTAGAGTTAAAGTTTAAGGAAAAATTTTTAAAAATTGTTTCATGTTACCTCTAACTTCTATTGACAGTACATTTGCTTTGCAACACTGTGACACGCTTGCAACGACACGTAACACTTCTGCTGTCGTTGGACACATGTTAAATGTCTTAATTTGTATCAGGTTTTATTTTTGGAATTGGCAGGAACTTGTTATGAACTGATTTATGATGTGAGCATTAATGCTTTTGATACCATGTTTACTGACAATTATTATATAATTTCAAATTCAGTGGTCTTTACAGATGAAGTGATTATCAAATATACGTCATATTGAAAGCTACAAACACTTTGGGAGGTCCAACGATCCATGCAAAAGGAATCGATCCAATGTTTGTGTTATATTATTTTAAAGACATGTGCAGTAGATCGGGTTCATTTGTATGGGTGGAAAAAATGAACAAAGCGTCAGGCAAAAACAAAATCTACGGAAAATTCTAAGAACATTTCTCCCAGAAACCATGTGTCGAATATGAATCACTAGAAACATCTGTGGTGAAAGTGGGTCAGATCGGTTCAAATTTATATATAGGCATCACAAACATGTCGCTCTCAATTTGACTGTTTCCACTCTAGAATCCATATATTTAATTGATTTCAACATCGTTTCATGTTTTAATATAATACTCATACAAATATCATTCTCGACATAACTTTTTTCTCTCAGACACATTCCTTTAAAGTTTTGATCTAATTTGAACACGTATGAATAACATTGCGAAAGTTCATAATATAGTACCCATACAAAAATCGTTCCCGATTTCACCGAATTCAAATGTAATGGGGAAAAAAGTGGACGGTATCATATAGTCGGCCTCGCCCGACTTTAGTCTTTCCTTACTTGTGTCATAGTGATAACTAAAACTTGTTAGCATTTTAAGGAAGTACTTAAAAAATAGATGCAATCAATACTGTTCGAACATCGGAAGAAAATTAACAACTGCCGCAGTGTGGCTGTATTACTGTCAGTCCCTTGAAATCTATCTGTATTGTTGAAACAAATTATTTTTAAATGACCGTCATGTCATTTCTTATAAAAAGGTATAAACATATTATGTATATCTTAATTAAGGTACTTTAATATCGAATCACTGTTCTTGCTTCATTATACGTAAAAGTCGGGCGGGGCCGACTATATAATACCCTACACCACTCCCTGCGTATATACCTCGCTTTTATTACTAAACCCAGGTGTTTGATGGGGGCAATTTTATGTAGTTCATATATATTATACAGTTACAATAGATTCATCTTTAGTCATATTTAACAAATATGGTAAATAATTGATCCAATTTTCTGGCAGACAAATTCAAATTATACAGTAGTAATAGGATGAATCGGACCGACATTTGAAAGGCCTATAACAACACTTGGGTCCTGGTCCAAAACATGGGCTTATATATATTTCTCATATATATCATGATCCGATATAAGACCTAGTTTCTAGAGTTGTTTTAGAGTAGAATGGAGCCCCATTTGGGTTATTCCAAAGTATGGACACATATATTTGACTTTATATTCTTAGTTGAAATATAATATAATCTGCAAAATTTGAAAAAAAATCTGATGTAAAATTTGCGTTCTTGAGTGGTAACAATTAAAATGGGGCCATTTGTTAGGTCTCTACATTAAAAAGTGGTTCCATATAGATCACTTTCAAAGTAGGTATTCTTAGTTGAAATATGACATGATATGCAAAATTATATCGAGATATAATATACGATGTGGGTTCTAGAGATGTAATAGAGAAGAATGGGGGCCGAATTTGTATGGTGGTTATACCAAAATATGGACCCATACATTTGACTTTCATGATATGCCTTCTTAGTTTAAATATAATATATATGACATATGTGCAAAATTATATCAAGATCCAATGCACTATGTGGGTTCTAGAGATGTAATAGAATAGAATGGGGGTCCAATTAGTATGGGGGTTGTACCAAAATATGGACCCATATATTTAACTTTCATAGTATGTATTCTTAGTTGAAATATAATATAATCTGCAAAATTTGATAAAATACCGATGTAAAATGTGGGTCGTAGAGGGGTAATAATAAAAATTGGGACCCATTTGTAATGTAAGACCCATTTGATCTGCAAAATTGTATCAAGATACAACGTGAGATGAGGATTCTAGAGCGATAATAGTGAAAACTGGGGGCCCATTTGTATGGGGCATATACCAAAACATTGACCTATAAATGTGACATTGTGTGTGAAATTTGGTCAAGATCCGATGTAAAATGTGCATTTCAGAGCAGTAATATAGTAAATCGGATGTACATCAAACCCCCCACCCAGAGAGGTTTCGAACATATACTTTTGAAAACCTTCTAGACTTTCTGAAGCATTAAAATATAGAATTTGTAAGTTCTTTTTAAAATAACTCGTCTGAAATGGTAATTTTGCAGTAAAATCATGAAAACACGAAAATTACGTAAAAAAGTGGACACTTTCTTCAATTTCGGACAAAGGTTATGAAAAATACAAACAAACTAAAGGAATTGTGCCAATTTCAAGATTGTGTAGTGCTAATTTCGCTAATGGACACCAAATTTCATTTTTATTAAAAAAATTTTTTTTTCATTTTTATTAACCGCTAAGACTTCTTGATATTCGACTAGAGCTATATCTTATCAACTTTTAATAATGTACTAATCGTTTAGTAATTTTAAAAAAAGTGTAGATAAGAATCACTATGATATCATAATGAAATTTAAAATATTCTTAATAAAAGCAAATAATTAACTTGATGCTTGTAGATGTAACGCTAAGATGTAACATTTGCGATTGGACATTTTTATGGAGCTGTATTTTGCAATTATAATACAAATCCATTTCGACAAACGAAGAAAACTGTTTGATATACATAAACTAATTTCTCTTTGTTCATTTACAACAACTGATGACATGTTTACCGCAAACAAACTAATTTTTCCCACAAAAGAAACTCAAAAAGATGTTCACGTGTTTAATATTTCGTTTCTACGAAATGCATTTTTTCTCTGCGTGTAGGTCTCAATTTTAAAATCTACTTTAAAGTTGCGAAACAATAAGAAATTGGTTTTAACTTACTACATTTTTTTTATATTTATCACTTATGTCAAATATTTTTCAGAGTTAGTATTTTTTGTACATATGTAACAAGTATTATTCAAAAGAGAAACGACAAATTCAGTAACTTGGATCTACGTAGGAAAACGAAACTCTAAAATACCAATTATTTGGTTTTTTGATTTAAAGTTTCTAGTTCTTTCTTCTTGCATTTCATCGAATACAAAAAAACTGCATTTGTTATTCGAATTTATACATATTTAAGATTATACAAATGAAGAAACATTTCCAAATATTTTTTATTTAATCGGAATATGCGTATAAAGATTTTGAGTAAACATCCTGTTACTCATGTCCTATATAAATAAAAACCCCAAAACTCTTTAGACATCCTATTTAGACCCATACTTTGTCAAAAAGCATATCCAATTTTCTGCATTTATCATAGAAAAATGCGGGACTGAAGGGTTTATCGCCGAGGAAATTGATCGTTTTTTGTGTAATATTTCTACAAAATATATATCGAGGGCTTATATTCAAAAGTGGCTATGAACCATTTTCTCGAAAATTAGTTTTTGATGCCAAATTATTCTCAGATTTGGATGTCATCTGTCATATAAATTTGGAAAAGATTTTTTAAAGCCATTTTTTTAATTTTCTGATTTTGCTATCCCCTCGCACGTTAGTTTGTGACTGCATAAGTGGCTATGAACATAAAAATAATAGAAATAAAATAGTTCAACAATGGAGCAGCATAAAACCGAAGGTTATAACTCGTTACAACGATTTTGTTTTAAGCATTTTTCTAGATTTAGGTAATAGCATTTTGATTCCTAAGTTATCAGGCTAAAATAGGAAAAATTGTGGCTGTAAAGTCAAAAATTGTGAAAAGTAAAAGTAAAAACCGGCATAACTTTTTATTATATTGAGAATACCAAAATATTTCTTTGGCATGTGATTGCTGACTTCATGGGGAATATTTGTGTATGTAAAGTTTCAGAATTATGAATTAAGAAAGTTAAAATATAAGGAATTGTAACGGAGAATTTTGGATTTTTCATCAATTGCAGTGATTGGCTATATATATGTTACAAGCGACCAATTTGACGGATGAAAGTTATGGAGTTTACAATAAATCGTATTCTTATTTCAACATTCATAGTGCTCAATTTTAATAATACAAAAGTGGCTATGAACCATGAAACCGCGAATAATAGGAAATTTCGAAAACTTTTAAATCGTAGCAATTAGTAATCCTTTTTAGATTAAACGAAGAAGAGTCTGCTAAAATTGCCTGTTGTTAATTAAAATATAAAAATAGATAAGCGTTCATGAGCGAGTTTAGCTCGAATTTTCTTTTATATTAGCTTGGGACAATATGCGTATCATACATATAGCTAAAGACAGCAAACAGCTGTTTACCATCTCTGCAGATACAAATCTGCTGTCTCTTTTTTAAGAGCAGAAAATCTAATCTTTCAGTAGACGTTCTGCTTTCTTTTACTGACTTATTCCTTTGAGTGTACTGATAGATGGATTACTGAAATGCAATTTTGCCGACAATGTCTCTCGGACGAATGTATCAAAATATTTCTCGAAGATCCTGGAAATAAACTATGAGTGGTTTCCAAACGCACCAGTAAAAATTTCCTAAAAAGTTGGAAAATTATCTAAGTATGAGTAAAGTTTCCTTCTTTCAAAGCCATAGTAAATAGTTCATTTACTAGAAAAAGGGTAGTATATTTACTTAAAAACATTTCTTTGGATCTAATAAAAAAATTCTTACAATTGAGTAAATTCAAACGTATTTCCACATATTTTCAAGGTTTTAAGTGAGAAAAAAATCTGAAATTTTTGGTATGGAAAAATTCCTTTTAGGAAATGTGTTTTTTCCTAAAATGAAGTTAAAATGTTTACTAAAATTTATGCCGAGTTCTTCATATATTTAAGTATTAATGAACTTATAAGAACATTTGAAATTGTTTAAAAAATTCTTGAATATTAACCTAAGAAGCAATTCTCGTTCGTTTGCACAGACTTATTTCTTAAATACTTTATGAATTATTTTCAACAACCACTGTGAAGACGCCTATCTTGCCTTCACAACAATCATGGAGTAATAGCTCAACTACTTATGTCAGAGGTATCATGAAACTTTTGAGAAATATTTCATGTTGTCATTTTTTGCATTAGTATTGCATACTCTGAAGCAAAACTATTTGTTTGATTTTTTAGTTAAATTGAACTTATTTTAATTTCACCTTTTTTCCTTGTATAAAATAAAATTTTCCTCAGTATGAGTAAATATTGGCTTGATTTGAGTAAACATTTACTTAGTTTTAGGAAATTTTCATCGAAATTTTACTAAGATTTAGAAAAAGTTTATTTAGTTTTAGGAAAAATTTACTTAGATTTAGGAAAATTCTACTTATATTTAGTAAAAATGTACTTGGTTTCCTAAATTTTAGTTAATTTTAACTCATTATAGGGTTAACTTTTTTCTGAGTGTAGATGAAAACCCCCCAGGGGAAAATCCTGCGCACGGGCCTGATGTTGAAAACTAACTTATAATACCCTAGTCCACGAAGTGGTGTAGGGTATAATAATGACTTACAAGGCTTTGCATTGTTGTACAACAAAATACAAAAATTCCTAAAGTGTGGAAAATATGTTCCAATGTTTCGGATTTGTTACTATTATTGCCAGCTCTTTATTTGTTTATCTTTATTTTCGTAGGGATTTGATAATACTTTATGAGCAAGAAGTCATCATATGAGGCTAAAAAATTGCTCAACATTTTCTAATCGGTGGTTTGCGATTTGAGAATTTTTGGAGATGGGCTACCGGGAAGGTCCATTGACCAAAATGATTCAACATGGATATTAAACGCGTGTGTATTATGTTTTCTTTACAAAAAAATATGAGAGCCTTTTGGATTGAAGAAACTGATTTGCACCAACCTTTTCATTAATTTATTTAGAATTGTATTAGAAATGTAATTGTGTAAATAAATCGAATTTGAGCTAATAATCACAACCAAAAGAAAACTCTGGAATAAATATAAATTTTAGTAAGTATTCATGAGAACTACAACTGTGCCAAATATCTTTGCAATCGGTACATAATTGTGTTTTTGGCAATCATTTCAAAATTTGACATCGACGAGGTGACCAACTTTAAAGAGTCAATCAGTGGCCCCATAACCACTACAGATCCTGAATTTTGTAAATCTGGAAAAAGCATGTGAAATTTCGTTGAGATGACTCTTTCCGACCAAAGTTATAGTATTAATTTAAAGAAAATCGATTTGGAACCACTGTATGATATGATCCAAAAATACGTATCTTTAACAATTCTTACGATAATAAAAGTGTTTTCATTAACGAATGCTTTGATTAGTCCACAAAGGAACGAGAAGCACAACTCACTTGTCGAATTTGCGTTTAAAAAATCGCACCAGCAATACTTCTGCCGTGTCAACGCCCATTTTTCATTAGTTTCTCCGTTTGTATTTTTTTTTGGTCTGTAATCAATATTTGATTTGAACTGTGATATTGTCTTGGCTCAAGACCATTTTACATCTATATTTAATAGAATACATGTGTACTTTATTATTTGGTGCGATTTTTTAAACACATATTCGGCAAGTAGTTGTGCTTCCCGTTCATTTCCTTAAAGAGGCCGGGTTTGATGTTGAAAAGTCGCTGCGAAGCCACCTGAACGAAACCTTTAGACAGGTCGGAAATCATGATAGTGGTAGTCTGCAGCCAAGTAATAAATGTCACCATGCCATTTGTAAATAAATTTGCATTCTATTAAATATAGATGCAAAATGGTCTTGCGCCAGGACAATATTCCAATATTTTCGTATTCCCGGGGAATTAAAATTTTTTTCTCAGAAATTCCCGGAAAATTAAGGATGGGAATTCCTGGACACCAAACGCTATCCATTTCTTCGGGTATTCTATTTTTGCTGGGTACTTTTTCTACCTGGCAATTTAGATTTTCTGAATATTTCAATTTTCATCGCAACTTTATTTTTGCTGCATATATTAGCGTAAGCGACATCTATCAATGGTTTTTCCGCATAACTGTTCCCACATGAATTTTTGGTTTATAACTTAGCTGTACTAAAAAAAAATATGAGTTGGTGGTTGTCCGAAATAATTATTAACTAACTAACTAACTAGACTTAACGCAAGGTGTCGCCGTATAAGTCTCCACGCTTGGTTCTAAAACTAGTCGGTGAAAAACCATCCTGGCCAGTGTTACCGCTGAGAAATTTGAAAAAGTATCACAAAAAGGGGATTTCTTCAAAAAAAGTGGCACATTTGTTAGAAAAAAGTGGCACAAAAAGTGGCATTTTTTTAGTTTTTATTTCGAAAAAACAACAGATTACATGAAGTTAACAAAAACAATTCATTGTATATATATATATATATATATATATTATATATATATATATATTAGGCTGGGTCGAAGTCCATACAAATGGAAAAACAATTTCCAGTCACACCATGAAAATAAAGTTTGGATTGTTTAACGTTGAAAACACCCTAAAAATTGTGTTTTCTCATGCATTACATACAAAATTTTGATTCTTGTCTTAGTAATAGTTTATAGTAATTTGTAATTTTTATGTATTTTGTTAACTGTAAACTTTTTTGTATTTTGTGGTAGTATCTCATAAAAAATAAATAGCTGCCGTCAATACCTTTCTAATAACCTAAATCATGTAGATCGGAAATAAATTGACGCCGCAGCGCTCATTTTTGTAAAAAGAATTTTGGATCTGAAAAACCATGTCCTGTTTCCAAGAAATATGAGTTTTTAGCTGTAACTTTGAGAAACCACCAAAAATCAATCAAGCGTCCAATAATATGACAAATGAGTGACAAGTATACAAATTTATATTTTAAGTGCTTCCAAGGTTCCATAAATTTATAGAAAAAAATTGGACAGAAATGCAACATGAAAAAATAACACGGGAAAACATTATTTTTAGAGGTGTTTTCAGGAGCGTTTAGCTCACAGACTGCTTAACCCAGCGACGAAATATTTTGCAGATCATCATTAAACAATCCAATCTTCATTTATGGGGGATGACCGCAGCAGTTCATTTTCGTGACCCATCCTAATATATATAAAAAATAATTTAAATCACATTTTTGTATTTATTTTTAGTTACTTTTTGGTAACTTCTTTCCCATAATTTTCAATGAGATCAGTACTGGGAACCCAATCCTCCAACTTTACGTCAAGTTTTTATCTTCAACCTGTTCGTTAACCCATGTTTCATTATTGTCAGCTTAGAAAAACGCGCTCTGCGCAAGCACTGCTATGAGACAAAGTAAAAACATATGTAGCAAATTGATATAAATCATTTAAATTATTTCTTAAATTTCCCACTTTATACCAGTAAACTTCGACATTAGTAATTGTTGCAATACTGCTCGTAAGATTTATCATTTGACTTATATTGTAATAATTTTAATTAATTTACAAAAGCCTGTGGATTCCTAATTACATCACTAAATTCAGCCCCGTTGGCAAAATAGTTGATATCATCGTTAGATTTTATATAAAAAGGGTTTAAGAATCTTAAACTATTCATTTTTTGTCATTTATATAAACTCTTGAAAATATTTTTATAATGATATCTATGTAGACATTATAAACTCTTTTTTTTAAATGTTTTAAAAAGTTGTTTGTCATCGAAACTATATCTTGTGTGAAGTCTCACTTTGAAAACATTTGTTTAGTGAGTTCATGATTTTAAGAATATAAATTTTAAATATATCTTATTTTTTGTTGACAGTTCTTGTTGAGCCAACTACAATATAAATATATGTATCAAAAACACCCAAAATCTATTTTTCCCGGAGCTTGACAGGGAAAATTGCCACTTTAGTGGCACAACGGTAACACTGGTTGGCTGGCATCCTCTCGCTTATCTCTCCACTCTCTGTGCTCTCCTGTGGTGAAATCAGCAAACTCACCACTATTGCTCTGTCTCTATGCTCTCTCATTCTTAAATTGCGCTGTCTCTATGCTCTCTCATTCTTAAATTGCAGATTCTCCCATTCTAATCCATTCTATACTCCCCTAATACTCAACTCTGCGCTCTGCTTCTACTCCTTTTTTAAGCAACTCGCAACTCCTTCCACGTAAAGCTCCCAAAGCCCGCGCCCGTTAAATGTGATTTATATTTTATATTTTATAAATTAAATAATTAATAATTAATTATGTACACAAGTATGTACAAAGAAAAGTGTGCAGTGAAAGGCTGCAAAGTTCGACGAGGTGATGGAGTATCTATGTACAAATTCACCTTAGCGAACAAGGCGATATGGAAGGAGATTGGAATCTCCAGACCATTAAATACGTCCGACCGAGTCTGTGGTCATGATTTCACCCCAGATTGTGTCGACATTAGGACCAAACGACTGCTGTCAGGATCAAAGCCCACTCTCAATCTGGGCCTAGAGGGTAAGTGGTCTTTATGATGGCTTGAATGGCGTATTCAGCCCTTCTAGCATTTATAGGTTATAGTTGGGAGGTACTAGAAGGTGCGTGGCAAAACTCGTCATATTTAGTACACTGTACACTTAAAGTGATTATATATATTAATAATAATTAAATATTATATATATTAAATGATAGTGTGCCTACAACAGACGGGCGGACATGGCTAGATCGTCTTAAAATTATATATATTTGGTGTATTAGGTGTAAAATAGCCAGCATCCTAAAGAGAAAACAATGCACAGTCACGAACATGGCAGACTATCAGTTGTCCGTTAAATTTGGAATTGCGGCACATATGCCCCATAATGGACATGCATTTTAATATAGTTATGATAGCAATGTGCATCTTCTTAACAATATGTGAAATATGACGGTCAAACGGGTAAAACACCATTCATTGCATATTATTATATAATGAATTGTAATGAAAATTTGAAAATTCTATATTCTATGTTTAATTTAGGGCAGGAGGAGCGATCTCCCATAAATGATTGTATAACGTCCTTTTAAACATCTATTAAAATCAAGCACTCGAATTTTAGTGTAGCACTGTGATGGGCGATTAATCGAAATATTTTCTTTCGTAAAACCTAGAGAATTTATTCTAAGTAAAATTATTTATTAAAATTACATTATTTTTCCTACTACTTCATTGGAATATGGATTTTAGGAAGACTATTTTTCTGGATGTATCAAAGCAAACTTCTCTCTAATCCAGTTTACATTAAGTTTACAGCAATTTCTATTTTTCTTATAAATCCGTATCTCACATATATATTATACATATATATATTTATACTTGGATAAATGTATTTTATTTAAATACAATTTGTTTCCTTCGTCAATATGAAAATAGATTGACAAAACTATGTTATTATACACTCCACGAGAGTATTATGGCTTTGTGCATTTGTTTGTAACACCCAAAAGGAAGCGAGATAGACCCATTGTTAAGTATATCGATCGACATAGAATCACTTTCTGAGTCGATTTAGCAATGTCCGTCTGTCCGCCTGTCTGTCTGTCCATCTATTGTTGTAATCAAGTTACAGGTCGCAATTATAGTCCGATCTTAACAAAATTTGGCACAAGTAAGTTTTGTGGATCAAGGACGAACGCTTTTTAATTTGAGGCAAATCGGTTCAGATTTAGATATAGCCCCCATACAAATGTCGATCCCGATTTGACATTTTCCGCTCTAGAAACCACATATTGTACCCGATTTTCTTTAAATTTGGCACAACATCTTACAATCCACCTAGCAACACCTATGCAAAAATTGGGTAATATCGGTTTAGATTTAGATATAGCCCCCATACAAATGTCGCTCCCGATTTGACATTTTCCGCTCTAGAAACCACATATGGTACCCGATTTTCTTTAAAATTTGCCCAACATTTTATAATCCAACTAGAAACATCTATGCAAAAATTGGGTAAGATCGGTTCAGATTTAGATATAGCCCCCATACAAATGTCGCTTCCGATTTGATATTTTCCGCTCTAAAAACCACATATTGTTCCCGATTTTCTTTAAATTTGGCACAACATCTTATAATCCAACTAGAAACGCCTATGCAAAAATTGGGTAAGATCAGTTCAGATTTAGATATAGCCTTCATACAAATGTCGCTCCCGATTTGACATTTTCCGCTCTAGAAACCACATATTGTACCCGATTTTCTTTAAAATTGGCATAACATCTTATAATCCAACTAGAAACATCTATGCAAAAATTGGGTAAGATCGGTTCAGATTTAGATATAGCCCCCATACAAATGTCGCTTCCGATTTGATATTTTCCGCTCTAAAAACCACATATTGTTCCCGATTTTCTTTAAAATTTGCCCAACATTTTATAATCCAACTAGAAACGCCTATGCAAAAATTGGGTAAGATCGGTTCAGATTTAGATATAGCCTTCATACAAATGTCGCTCCCGATTTGACATTTTCCGCTCTAGAAACCACATATTGTACCCGATATTCTTTAAAATTGGCATAACATCTTATAATCCAACTAGAAACACCTATGCAAAAATTGGGTAAGATAATTTCAGATTTAGATATAGCCCCCATACAAATGTCGCTTCCGATTTGACATTTTCCGCTCTAGAAACCACATATTGGTCCCGATTTTCTTTAAATTTGGCCAACATCTTATAATCCACCTAGCAAACCTATGCAAAAATTGGGTAAGATCGGTTCAGATTTAGATATAGCCCCATACAAATGTCGCTCCCGATTTGACATTTTCCGCTCTAGAAACCACCTATTGTACCCGATTTTCTTTAAATTTGTCACAACATCTTATAGTCCAACTAGAAACGCCTATGCAAAAATTGGGTAAGATCGGTACAGATTTAGATATAGCCCCCATACAAATGTCGCTCCCGATTTGACATTTTCCGCTCTAGAAACCACATATTGTACCCGATTTTCTTTAAAATTGGCACAAGATCTTATAATCCAACTAGAAACACCTATGCAAAAATTGGGTAAGATCGGTTCAGATTTAGATATAGCCCCCATACAAATGTCGCTTCCGATTTGACTTTTGCCGCTTTAGAAACCACATATTGTTCTCGATTTTCTTTAAATTTGGCACAACAGCTTATATTCCAAGTAAAAAACCTATGGTGAACCGATCTTAGATTTCGGTTCAGATTTAGATATACCGCAAATACAAATGTTGCACCCAAATGTTTAACCGATTTTTGGCGAAACTATATATATTATATTTCACCTATTTCGTTCCAGTTTTCAATATACCCCCACACAAATGTCCTTTCCGATTTAACATTTTTTGTCAAACACATACATTTAAAGGATACAAAAATCCATCCCGTTTTCACTTTTTCGCCGAATTAAATTGTATTCGGATCGAAAGTGGAGTGTATCATAGAGTCGGCCCCGCCCGACTTTAGCCTTTCCTTACTTGTTTTTAAAATTGTCGAATGTATGTCGAAGTTTTGCAGCAATGTGCAAAATCCAATCCGATTTTTGTATTTTTAATGGGGTCATCTGGGGTATGCTACCTAGGCTAATAAACGAACTATCATATTCCACATTCTTTCACTCGTAGAAAAATAAATGGAAGTGTCTCTGCTTAATTAAACCATTAACGCCAAAAAGAGCAAAAGAAAACCTTTGGTCATAAATAGACATTAAACAGGTGTCCTTATATGGGGACGGAAGACGGTAATGGATTATATTATTATTTATTTAGACCTTTAATTCCAGTGGAACATACGAATTTCGAATTTCAGGAAGTGGCAAAAAAAAGCAAAAAGTAGCACACAAAAGTATCTCGGCTCGAAAAAAGTGGCAAAATTGCAAATTGCCACTTTAGTGGCACAACGGTGATATTCCACCACTAAGGTGAGGTCAAATAGAGTAGCAATCTTTTACTAACCTCAATGTACCAAATTAGAAAAATATTTATGGAATCAATCTGTATAATATCAATTATAAAATGGCGTAGAGTTTGGCCGGGCCGCATCTTTTATACCCTCCCATTGAGTAGAAGTAATATACAGTCCGTTAAATATTTATGTATGAAATTATATTTTGCGCCTCTAAAAATTTGAACTAATCAAGTTATTTTACGTCTGGCCATAATCATATATACAAAATCTTGAAACTATAAGAACAATGTCTCGAAAAAAGCATTTTTTCTAAAACATCTTAATAGTCAATTTGTAATGCATAGAACTGACTAATTTATGAACTAAGTTTAGGTCCATATTTGACCACTCCGTTAAAATGGCGAGTTTTAGCTCTTCAACAGTGTTACACTGACTTTTGGCGTGGATCTTAGGAACCAATACAACTAAACAGATCTTCAATGTGGTTCAGATCCGTTGAGCATGCAGTCCAGTAAAGAAGTGATGCAGTCCATTTTAGATTCGTTGTTATGAATTCTCTTTATCCGCTCTAGAAACCTTACATTTCACTCAATTTGCTTCAAATTTCGTACAGTACCTTATAATTGAACATGAAATATCTGTGGTGTAAATAGTTCAGATAGTTTCAGATTTAGATATAGCTACCAGACAAATTTCGCTCGCGATTTAACGTTTTCCACTCTAGCACAATGCCAAACATTTTTTGGGCTATAAGTAAAAGCAATCACTATCGTACGCCCTACTACGAGTTAGGTATCGTACTGAAACGTACGACGTGGCACCCCACGACGGGCTAGGTATCATACGGAAACGTACGACGTGGCACCCCACGACGGGTTAGGTATCGTACGGAAAGGTAAGGTATCGTACGACGTGGCATTCAATGTGCTAGAGACCATATATTTTAACCGATCTTCTCCAAATTTAGCACAGCACGATGTATTTCAACTAGAAACTATAGTGAATTTGAGTCAGATCGGTTCAGATTTATATATCTCCACATAAATTTCGTTCTAGTTCTGACTTTTTCCACTCGCCACAGCACTTAAATTTCAAATAAAAGTATATGGTGAAAGTGAGTCAGATCGGTTCAGATTTCGATAAAGCTCAATTTTTCCGCTCTATAGACCACATATATAGTAACCATACAAAAATCGTACCCGATATCACTTTTTTCCCTGAATTCACTTGCTTTATCTCTCACAATATTTTCGGATGTATTTACAATTCCCTAAGCCGTCGCTCACAAGAGGGGATATTAAAGCACTAAGCATTTTGCAGCTTATGGTAGAATTTCTTGCAGCGTTTAAAATCTTGCGTGTACTGGGATTCGAAAATTTGGCGTTGCTTTCACGTCCCTTCTTCATTTCATAAGTTTCCTTATCATTCAAAAAATTATCCTTCGTTTAACCTACACCACTCCCTGCGTCTGACCAGATTTTGGATCATGGGTATGCATGGCCTAGTTATAATGACCGAAGCTGTTCACTGAAATGTGGTTCGATATACACTATTCCCCCATATAATAACCCTCAAGGCAAAGTGAGTATCACACGACAGAAACCCCAAATCAACCCCATAACCATCAGCCGAAGAATTCAGTGATATTTTTGATGCATTTTTATAAAATCAGCTTTACTTCCACAATTTTGGCCCGATTTGTGTTTGAAAGGGCTCGGTATTTCAGATTTTTGGAATTTCCTAACCCATTAAGGACCAATCCGCAGATCTCATTCTGAATTTTGACAGGTTTTATAGAAAATTGTGGGCTATTTTCTGACAAATTTTGCCAACTGGCGTTATGTAAGTATATTCAAACTACTACAAACTACATTAAATTGTTTTTTCTATGTCGATTTATTTTGGAATCACCTAATATAAACCACATCTTAGAAGCTATTTAAAATGTACTCTATTGGGGGCATGTTTTAGATGCAATAAAGGGAAGAAATCGCCAACAGAGAACCAAGTTATAAACAAATTGAAGATATTACAGAACTAGAATAAATGGGATAAATAGATAATTGTGTCGGATATTTTTCGGGGAAAAGAAAGAAACAAAAAACAAGTAAGTAAGCTTAAGGCGACTAAACCGACTTATTTATACCCGAACTCTCAAAGAACATATATACGGAAGTTATAAGGAATTAAATTTTACTTGTCACAGTATCATTTGTGTGGAAGGTATTAGGAGGATATGTAAAATGTACGGTTGTTATGTACATTTCTTGCTGTCTTTCTGAAGAGTTATTTTGATATATATGATCAAGTACTCTCAAAAAATAAAATAAAAATGTGTAGGCAAGCCTTTAAGTGTTAGGGAAGAAAGTTTCCATTTAGGACCGGTTCCAACTATTTTCAATTCCATCCTTCCACACTGTCCAGAGCATATATATTGAATTTCGTTCCATTTTTATAAAAGTACGAATATCGAAAATCCACTCACACCTAATTTTACGATTCTAGGTACAGTCATTTCTTGGTACCACTTATATATCCTTTACCCCGTTTTTCCCTAAAAGTATGAATTTGGAGAAAACCTTTTATTTTATTAATAGTATTTCATGATTCTGCAGCCGTTTGATTGGTGCCAATTCTAACCCCTTTTGATCGTTTTCAGTAAAAGTGTAAATTTCAAAAACTTTATGGGAATGTACACTACAAATTTATGATTCTATTTGCAGTCTTTTTTGACACCAATTTTATCACATTTTAACCCTAAAAGTACTAGTATCGAAAGACCGCATTACACGAAATATTTTTATTAGTTTTAACGGATTGATTTGTACCAATTTTATCCTCTTTCTCCTCGTTTCTCCATTAAAGTACAAATTTTGAAAATTACCCATAAGAATGTACATACTGACTTTCGTTACTCTAGCTGTAGCCGTTTGGTCGGTATAAATTGTATACCTTTTTCCACATTTCCCCGTTAAAAGTACAAATTATGAGAATTACTTTAGTTTACATATACATGCGATTAGCACACCGATTGTCGTTTCACTGGTACAATTTTTACTCACATTCCCCATTTCACACCCAAAATATCAAGTAAATGCACAGAAGAAATCATTACTCCAGCTATAGCCGTTTTGTTGGTACCATTTTTATCCCTATGTTCCCATTTTACCCCTTAAAAGCCTCAATTTGGGAAATGAATTTCGAAAAAAACCTTTTATGTATACAGAATTTACATACCGAATTTCGTGTTTCTAGCTGTTGTCGTTGGATAGGTACCGTTTTTATACCCTTTTACCCCATTTCACCCTGTACAAAGAAGAATCGCTTTATGATGCACTTTCATGCTATAATGGAAATATGCGTACCAAATATCAAAAAATATAAGCAGACATATTCAAAGAAGTACTTAAATACTCGAAATATTAGGAAATATTATTCCCTTTGAACCGATTTCGCCCAATTCTAATCTTGGAGATCGATTGCATTGCACATATTGAAAACATATTTTTGAAAAATTTGGACGTCGTGGCTCCTTTCGTTTAGGTGCTAGTTTTCTTTCAAAAAGACTGACGGACGATCGTCTTAGAATTTTGTGAAGAATATATATATATACTATATATAGTCTAAGGTCGATATTTTAAGGTATTACAAACTTAGTATGCTACCATCCTATGGTTGTCGGTACTAGACAAGGAACTAAACGATGGCCGAAATATGTACAACTGAGAACAATTATTGTAAAAAATTATTTAATTTAAAAGAAGTAAGGAAAGGCTAAAGTCGGGCGGGGCCGACTATATGATACACTCCTTTCTATCGGAATACAATTCAATTCAGTAAAAAAATGAAAATGGGATTTTTTTTGTATGTTTCCTAATCATAGGCTAATATGACTTGACCCAATTTGTCAAATCGAGAGGAATATTTGTATCGGGGCTATACCCAAACATGGAATGAAGTGACTAACTTTCACAATAAGTTCTTCTAGTTGAAGTATAACGTGTTATGCTCAATTTTAAGAAATTCTCTTAAAATACGCGGTTTCTGGGGGAGCGAAATTTGTATGAGAGCTATATGTAAATCTGAACCGATGTGACCCATTTTCACCATAGGTGTACCTAGTTTAAATATGTGATATTTTGCCAATTTTGATGAAAATCTGTTAAAATATGTGGATTCTGGAGCCGAAAAATTCAAATTGGGAGCGAAATTTGTATGAGAGCTATATATATATATCTGAACCGATCTAACACATTTTTACCACAGGTGTTTCGAGTTGAAATATAAGGTGCTTTGCCAATTTTGAAGAAAATCTGTAAAAATATTTGGATTCTAGAGCGGAAAAATTCAAATTGGGAGCAAAATTTGTATGGGAGCTATATATAAATCTGAATTGATCTAACATATTTTTACCACAGCTGTTTCCAGTTGAAATATAAGGTGTTTTGCCAATTTTGAAGAAAATCTGTTGAAATATGTGGATTCTAGAGCCGAAAAATTCAAATTGGGAGCGAAATTTATATGGGAGCTATATATAAAACTGAACCGATCTAACACATTTTTACCACAGGTGTTTCGAGTTGAAATATAAGGTGCTTTGCCAATTTTGAAGAAAATCTGTAAAAATATTTGGATTCTAGAGCGGAAAAATACAAATTGGGAGCAAAATTTGTATGGGAGCTATATATAAATCTGAACCGATCTAACACATTTTTACCACAGGTGTTTCTAGTGGAACTGTAAGATGTTTTGCCAATTTTGAAGAAAATCTGTTGAAATATGTGGTATCTCGAGTGAAAAGGGCCAAATCGGGAGTGAAATTCGTATGGGGGCTATATCAATATCTGAAACGATTTTTGTTCAAATTAAATAGCGTTCGTCCTTGTCCCGAAAAACTTCGATGTGCAAAGTTTCGTTTGGTTCTGGCTACAATTGCGACCTGTATCGTGATTACAAAAATAGATGGACAGACGGACAGACAGACGGACATTGCTAAAAAGAATTATTTAAATACTCCAAATATTAGGAAATATTTTTCCCTCTGCACCGATTTCGCCCAATTCTAATCGATTCCCCAACTGTTGCACATATTTTTAAAAAATGTGAACGTCCTGGCTCCTTTCGTTTAGGTGATTGCTTGCTTTCAAACAGACTAACGGACGAACCTCTCTAGATCGTCTTAGAATTTTGTGAAGAATATATGTATACTATATAGGGTCTAATGTCGATATTTCAAGGTATTACAAGCTTAGTATACTCCCATCCTATGGTTGTGGGTACTAGACAAGGAACTTAACGATGGCTGAAATATTTACAACAGAGAACAATTATTTTAAAAATTTATTTAATTTAAAAATAGGATTTAAACCGATACAGATAAAGCGGATATCAGATATTTTAAAGAGGATTAGTTGATAAAACTGGATATAATACAAATTGAAACATGAAATTTAAAGTATTTTTTTTTACAGATAATCTGCTCGTTAATTTGATACTTATGGCAGTATCGTAGGATATGAATAAGTATTTAAACGTATTTTTTGAAAAATTGTATCCTTTGAAACTTTGTAGTCTTTTTAAGGGGCAACAGGATGAGGCAATGAATAGCTGAAAATGCCAATTTTGCCTATAGTTTTAGACTTATATCAACCGGTTCAAGTGTAATATGAACTTTCGGACGGTGTTATAGCCTGATGCGGCCAAATTTCCTCAGATACAATACAATTTATAGGATGCGCCCACAAAGTGTTTTGGTATCCGCATATTTCCTGTGCGGTTGTATTTTATGAGAAAAGTGGTAATAATAAATTTACACCACTCCAACACATCACCTTGGCTGACTTCACCCAATGGCCTTGCTGTTATAAATAAGAGAAGAAAAGTGTTGTGTGCATAAAAGCAGAAACACTTGTGTTTTTCCGTCTGTTTATCCAAACAATAATTTGCCTCTAGGGTAAAGTGTGAAGAAACGCCCCATGCCCCACTACGCAAAAAATCTATTTAAATTTAACGATAGACAGACACTCACACACGTACAATTGATGACTTCGATTATTATTCTTAATTAAATACGCACGTTCTTCGCTTGGGCGAATGAATCACTGGGCTGCCATTGACCGATATGGCGGAGGAGAGCGAGAGCGCCTAGAGAAGATTTCATTAATTTGCCCATTCCGATTCCACTCACCTTATCATTCGCTCGTGTACAGCTGTTTTGTTTTTGGTGCCAAGTGGCGTTTCTCCGTCAATTTTGTTATCATAAATCATTCCCCGCTGTATGAGATGTGCATATAAATCGATCATATTTTGTTTACATTTTCCAGAAAAAATTGCACAATAGCGAGAGTTGTATGATGTGTGTCAATTCTCTCTCAATGAGAACAGTAAGTAAATACTGTGATAATCAAGAGAGTGAGAGAAAATGCGTACTCTGTTTTACTTATCACTTGCAGAGGGTTCAAGTGTTGTCGTGGTTAGTATCTGTGGCAGAATTGTGACAGAAAGATATTGCTTTGCTGGCAAATATTGACTTTATTTTTTATCAACATTTGGTTTACGAAATTTGTTTATATATAAATATTAAGAAAATCATTAAAAAAACTGCGAACATTGCCCTCTGCTCCAAACACATTATCAGATTCCTGAATTAGAAACAATGGTTTTAAGTGGACGTGGTGTTATGTAAGACTGGGTCGAATCGTAAAGTTTGGTTAAATTGTAAGGGCCGATGTTGATTTTGAATAAAACACAAATTATTTAGGAAATATTTTCATTTATTTTTACTATGATAATATTGGTATTATTATTATATTATGTATAGAACAAAATATCGGCAAAATGGCCGCCGCTACCTCGGCGGCACACCTCCATGCGATGGTCCAAATTTTCGATGACGCTGAGGCATAAATGAGGTTCTATGTCGTTAATGTGCCAAATTATCTCATCCTTTAGTTCTTGAATTGTTGCTGGCTTATCGACGTACATCTTTTCTTTCAAATAACCCCAAAGAAAGAAGTCCAACGATGTCAAATCACATGATCTTGGCGGCCAATTGACATCGCCACCACGTTAGTTAACACGGCTATTGAATGTGTCGCGCAAAAGAGTCATTGTTTCGTTAGCTCTGTGGCAAGACCTGTTGAAACCACATATCGTCCACATCCATATCTTCCAGTTCGGGCTATAAAAAGTTTGTTATCATCTCACGATGGAGAAGACCATTCACCGTAACTACCTGACTGGCCTCATTTTGGAAAAAATACGGTCAGATGATGCTGCCAGCCCATAAACCGCACCAAACAGTCACTCTTTGTGGGTGCATTGGTTTTTTCGACAATCACTCTTGGATTATCATTCGCCCAAATGTGGCAATTCTGCTTATTGACGAATCCACTGAGGTGAAAATGTGTCTCATCATTGAAGATGAAAAAATCACGAAGTGTACCATATGCATTTTGATTTGAATCGGATCTTGATCAAACAAGAAACACCTACTATGTATGCCCATGTTTTGTGGTAGTCCCCATACAAATGGGCAACCATTTTACACAATTACCACTCTAGAACCCACACCTTACATCGGAACTTAATAACATTTTGCAGATCATGTTATATTTCATCTAAGACTACCTACTATGAAAGAGTTCTATATGGGCTATATCCTACATCGACTCTGAATCAAATTTTGCTCATCATAACCCAGCAAAAAGAGAGCACCCGAAGAAGTGGAAAAGATGCATCTAGAGATTCGGATGTAGTTCATATAAATTATACATCTTCATAAATTCATCTATAGTCATATTTAACGTATATGGTTAATAATATGGTAATCGACCCAATTATCCGACAGACAAATACAAATTATACAGTAGTAATAGGATGAATCGGACCGACATTTCAAAAGGGGGCCTATAACAACATTTTGGGTCCAAAACGTGGGCCTATATATTTCTCATTCACGGTAGGTATTCCTAGTTGAAAAATATCATGATCTGCAAAATTTGATGAAGATACGATGTAAGATGTAGTTTCTAGAGCTGTAATAGATCAGAATGGGGCCCATTTGGCTTATACCAAAGTATGGACATACGGGCATCTCCCAAACAAGTAAGGAAAGGCTAAAGACGGACGGACTTTCTATCTCATTACAATTCAATTCGGCAAAAAAGTGAAATCGGGAAGGATTTTTATACACTCCACGAGAGTATTATGGCTTTGTGCATTTGTTTGTAACACCCGAAGCGGGATAGACCCATTGTTAAGTATACCGATCGACTTAGAATCACTTTCTGAGTCGATTTAGCAATGTCCGTCTGTCTGTCCGTCTGTCCATCTATTGTTGTAATCAAACTACAGGTCGCAATTATAGTCCGATCTTAACAAAAATTGGCACAAGTAAGTTTTGTGGATCAAGGACGAACGCTATTTACTTTGAGGCAAATCGATTCATATTTAGATATAGCCCCCATACAAATGTCGCTCCCGATTTGACATTTTCCGCTGTAGAAACTACATATTGTACCCGATTTTCTTTAAATTTGGCACAACGTCTTATAATCCAACTAGAAACACCTATGCAAAAATTGGGTAAGATCGGTTCAGATTTAGATATAGCTCTCATACAAATGTCGCTCCCGATTTGACATTTTCCGCTCTAGAAACGACATATTGTACCCGATTTTCTTTAAATTTGACACAACATCTTATAATCCAACTATAAACACCTATGCAGAAAGTGGGTAAGATCGGTTCAGATTTGGATATAGCTCCCATACAAATGTCGCTCCCGATTTAACATTCTCCGCTCTAGAAACGACATATTGTACCCTATTTTCTTTAAATTTGGCACAACATCTTATAATCCAACTAGAAACACCTATGCAAAAATTGGGTAAGATCGGTTCAGATTTAGATATAGCTCCCATACAAATGTCGCTCCCGATTTGACTTTTTTCGCTCTAGAAACCACATATTGTACCCGATTTTCTTTAAATTTGCACAACATCTTATAATCCATCTATAAACACCTTTGCAGAAATTGGGTAAGATCGTATATATAAGATTTAGATATAGCTCCCATACAAATGTCGCTCCCGATTTGACTTTTTTCGCTCTAGAAACCACTTATTTTAACAGATTTTCTTCAATTTTGCAAAATATCTTATATTTCCACTAGAAACACCCAGGGTGAAAATGTGTCAGATCGTTTCAGATTTATATTTAGCTCCCGGCTTGATTTATACGCCCAGAAACCACGTATTTTCACCGAATTTCTTCAAATTGAGCTTAACACGATATACTTGAACTGGACGAACTTATTGTGTAAGTGGATCACTACATTCCATGTTTGGTTATAGCCCCGATACAAATATTCTTCGCGATATGTCGAATTAAGTCAGGTCATATTGGCCTATGATTAGGAAACATACAAAAATCCTTCTGTTTTCACCTTTTTAGTCTATTTCCGCGGGCTAGAAATTCTTCTTACATCTATGTTTTTTGAAGAAATTTCTTAGAATTTACCGTAAATTACATTTTTGCCAAACGCTTAGTGCAAGAAAAAATTTACCTACCTTAATGTACACACTAATTTTATTTCCTATTTATCTCATTTCACCCCCTAAAAATATGAATCACTTTATGGTGCGTGTTCACGCTATATAAGGATGGAAATTTCCAAATAACTAGTATGTACAAGGCAGAAATCTCCAACAGAAAATTTACATACTCGAAATAGTAGGGGTTATTGGGGCACTTCCTGTCCTTGTTAGAGAAAAAAATTCCCTCTGGACCGATTTCGCCAAATTTCATTCCAAACCCATCATTACCAATAACTATTCGACATAGTCTTGGCAATTTTGTATGCCCTGGATCCTTTCAGATGGACAGACAGGCGGGCATGGCTGGTCGTCTTAACATTTTGACCCAAGAGTTGACGGAGAAACCGTCATACACTTAAGGCACTACTTGACGCTCTCGTGAGAGCGGCCACGTAAGCCAACCTATGAGGTGTTTTTATTTTCACCCATTAACCACGAAAAATTCATACACACTTCGCATGTCGTTTAGCAGTCGCGTTTTGTTTAATTATTTTAAAATGAAAATTATTATCGTAATCAAAACAAAAAACACAAACCACACCACAAAAAGAAGACACAACAAAACACAAAAAAATATATATAAATCAAAACAAAACAAAAGCATGCACACACACACGCCAGCACTGGAGCAGCGCGATATGACGGCCAAGTGGTCACAGCCACATACCAGTCACCAGTCATATGGGAAGTAAGAGCGAGTGTGCGGTGCTAAATATGCGGGCTTGGTTTCGATTCTGATTTGGTAATCGGACAAGACGGTCGAACAGCCCCCCACCCCCCACAACAGCAGAGTTCGAGAACTCGGAATTGTGCGATGTGCGAGTGCGAGCTTCATAGAATGTTTACCCAACACTTGTTCACTCTTATGTTGGCACACACGCATACGCTGCGCGCTCCATCTCGCAGCACACAACACACTCGTTACGCTCCCCAAACAACAACTGGAGAAATGTTTTCAGTTCGTAGCAAACCAAACAAGTGGAAGCATTAAAGCGAAAACAATTCCAGTTCCGAAATAAGTGCCAATCAAATAGAGAGTGCCGGCCAGCCGCAATACGGGAAAAATCGTCTAATTAACGCAAAAACAGAAAGAAAGAAAGCTAAAAGCCTAACCGTGCGGACGCTATTCGATTGATTACCTACATACATACATATGTATGTAGAACTAAATGCCACCGGAAAACGAGTTATGAGCAACTTAAGACGATATCTCGAACTACATTTCTCTCAGACGCTGCTTAAATCTGTACTAGTGCCGATCGCGCCGACTAGATTCTGCTAAAATGTCTGCACCATTGGCGTACGATGGCACATATTTAAAATCCATTTCCGGTATTTTAAAAATCTGTTGCATGGTATGTATGTGAGTAAGAGTAAGAGTGAGTGTGCGATGCTCTACTATGCGCTTGAAGATATGTATGCGGATAGCGGGCAGTCCGTTATTAATCATCGTTCAAAGATTAATATTGTAGATACGTGCGTGTGTGTATGAATGTATTAGGGTGTTCGCGAATTAGCACTAAAACGGCGCGAGTTAATGTAGAGATGATGAAAAATATTTATAAACATTATCGGGCAACACAAAGTGACAAAGAAGATCTTAAAAGATCTAAAAAATAATGAATTTTATTTTTATAAATTAATTGTCGATAGTGAAAAAAATATATATAAAAAATTTAATAAAAATAAAAATTAAATTAAAAATCAAAATTTTCAAAGAAGCAATATAAAAACAAAATTTCGCTTCGTATTGGAATAAATAAAAATAAAAGTGCAAATTCATTTTTATACCCTCCTTCGCCTCGAATATCGACCTGAGACCCTATAAAGTATATACCGGTACCCTTATATAAAGAAGACTCAACTAACAGTTTTTGCAAATCGATATTTTTGTTTATTATGACCGAAGTTGTTGTGTTTTGTTAAAATAACCAAAAATCTCGATTAGTTGAGTCTTTTTTATATTAGGGTAACGATACATTCTTCATCGAGATCAAATTCTAGAAATCCTTCTCACCGCTCCGTCCCCACACTAGCATTGCACAAGATAAGAAGGAGTTGTCAGCATATAATGAAACTTCATTTCGAAATGGATTATGATACGATGAATTTAAAAATATTACAGTCGAACTTCCATATAGCGAATCTCAAGGGGACCAAAAAAAAATTCGTTATATAGAAAATTCGTAATATAGAATTATTTTAAAAAAATTTTATTTTTATTGTACCTAAAAAACACCACCAAAATCAGTTAAGAAATACCATCGGACTTAATCTTGTGTAACTCGAGAAAAAGCACTGGCACATCTATACGGTTTAGTTGTCTATAATGTGAATCTCACACACAAAAACAAATAAAAAATGAAAATATGTGTGTGTATGGTGAGAGTGAAAAATGTGTTTATGTAAAACTCGTTATACGGAGATCAAAAACGCATGAGCATTCGAGTTACGGGCGTAGAAAAAATGCGTAGTAAAGAAATATTCGCTATAAGGAAACTCGTTATAAGGAGATCAAAACATACTGAAAATTTAACGAAATTGCAGTGTTCTGGAAATAAATTCGTTATATAGAGAACTTCGTTGTACGGAAGTTCGTAATAGAGAAGTTCGACTGTATAAGGTTTTTATGTGGTATTTACGGCTTTCTGGTAAACCATTTTTGTTGCTTTTTTACTGCACCAATTTCTCTGAAAACATAATCTGACTCGTTGGCTAACCAATCAACACACACTATTATTGAGAGAGTCTTTGCAATGAATATGTCTTTCACCTAAATCAGGGTTCATACTTATGTCAGAGTTAACAGAGTACAAATGAGAATTGCTAGCATTCAATGAATAAAGTCGACACACTAAAAATGTAGTTGTTACTTATGAAATATTTCATAAAAACTATGAAATCCTTTATTATATTTATGAAGGCATTTTTAATGAACGACATATATATTGAGCAATCAGATACTCTCGACGTTCTTGGCATGAAAATACAACGTGATGTTCGTTGGACAAAACATATATTTGATGCGTCGAAAGAAGCATTCAAATGTTTAGGCTTTTTAAAACGACGTAAGAAATATTTCACACCCTCTGATCTTCTCAATATCTACACTACCTACATCAGACCAAAGATGGAATACAACTCCCATATATGGTCGGGTTTCATCACTGGAGCTACTTGACCGTGTCCAGAGGAGGGCGACGGTAGGATATCCAATTCTATTGTCTCCCTTGAACACCGTCGTAATGATGGTTGTGTGTCATTGTTCTATCGATACTTTCATGGTGTTTGTTCTTCGGAAATTCTTGATTTTATACCGCCCGTGAGAACGTTCGGTAGAGAAACGGGACTCTCCAGGAACGCTCACCCATTTGTTGTCGATTGGGCAACCGGCCGCACTACACATTACACAATAAATGCGTTCTTCGCCCGTACTATCCGTATGTGGAATCGACTTCCGGCAAATACCTTTCCCTCCAATTATGACATTCAGAGATTCAAAACAGGTGTCAACAGACACTACTCCCTCTTTTCTCCTTCCAATACCTGATCTTCTTCCACCAACGCAATGCACTGCATTTATAGGGGACATCCCCTGAGTGTTGGTTCAGTGGAAAAAAAAATAATTTTTGGAGTTTTTTATTTTTCCCTTATTGCATGGGACACCCTAATGTTCGTTTTTACGAACATGTCTCATGTCTGTTTTTTAAAAAGTGTTTCTTGTCTTCATTCACGCTTTACTTTATTTTGCATTCCATAGCGCTTGGAAAATAAAGAATGTTCCATCGCGAGAGTGAAATGAAATATTTTTTAGCAATTATTGCTACCGCAGTAATATGAAGTACGAGTATAGCTTTGAAAGTATACGAGCGAGGTAGAACATTTATTTATAGCTGAAGTGGAAAATAAGTGAGCCCTTTAATCACTGATATCGAAATATGATACAATTTGTTATGAGAATTTTAGTTCTAAGATAATGTGAGGATGAAAAAATGAATCTAGAAGGTTAAGGTGAAAAATTAGAAAGAAGTAAAAAATCATTTGATCAAAAACAAAGTTGAATACATTTGCTCTTTAGTTTCGAATACCAACCTGAATATCATAAAATTTCTTTGAAAATATCGAAAACATCGAGTTGGTTACCTCATCTTTGTTTATGATGTTCTGGTTTCGATCATGCTCCACACTCGAGATAAGTATAGAAATTGATTGCAACTGGCCCTTAGGAACAGCAATGACAATGCATTATAAATCCTCAGTGTAAGAAGGTTAGAGAGACCAATTCTACATGACGCAGATCTATAACACACATCATTTCGCAATTTTAGATTTATGAAGAAACCAACCGCAATAGAAATTTTATGCACGTAATCTTTCTATATGAAGTTCAGTTTAAATAACAATGTTTTCAAATATGAATTAATCGTAATAATATGGAAATATAATATCAAAACATTAACCAATGTGGTCGACTTTCACTGTAGATATTTCTAGTTGCAATATGTGGTTTCGAGGTTTATTATACCGATCGACTAATAATCACTTTTTTATATTTCTAATAAACACTTTTTCTATTCATCTATTCCAGAAATCAAAGTATTCTTTGATTATTAAGCTAGGTTGCCTACAAAGAAATATTGCGTACAGTGGAAAGTTTCCTACTACCCTTAGGAATAATCTACTGAATTCTGTAAACAAGCTGGTACGATGGCCAAGTGTTAGGGGGCTTGGCAATAAGTGGCTCACATAATCCCTCCCACAATAATTGGCTCAGAGCTGTTTTTATCTGGGCATCGTTCTTGAAAGAAGGCTTTACTTCAAGGAGAATATAATAGATCGTCCGATTCTGCTGTACTGAGTCTTGGTTGGTGCTATTTGAATGTGCTGAAAAGGGTGCAGATAATTGCCTTCATTACCACCATGTCGACAATTATACTTAATTGTCTTTCTCTTTGGACTAATAGGGACTTAGGTCATACACTCAGAACTATAGCATTCCTAAATTGGACTAAAATCTATACTCAAATTTACTCCAGCTTAGTAAAAATTTCCTTAAAAGTAGGAAAATTAACTAAGTATGAATAAAGTTTCCTTATATCCAAGCCATAGTAAATAGTTCATTTACTAGAAGTAGGGTAGTAAATTTACTTAAAAAATTGTTATTGGATCTAATAAAATTTTCTTACAATTGATTAAATAAATCATCGTGTGGAAGAAAATTTCTAAGGTTTTAAGTAAGAAAGAACAAAATATTAAGAAATTATTTGTATGGAAAAAATCCATTTTATGTAAAAATATGATTTTTCTTAAAATTAAGTTAATGTGTTTACTGAAATTTATGCCGAGTACTTCATACATTTAAGTACACTGTCCAACAAATTAAGACTTTTTGAATGGAACAGAATAGCGATCCTATCTTCCGCTTCGTGGAAGATCCCTCACTGAGCCTTGTTCCCGAAATCGCTTCGAATCATTGATTCGGAGGGTGAATTCCGCACATTAAAATGACGACGACTCATTTGAGGTTAGTTTGAATTATTGATCGATGATGTTCAAAATAAAATTCTATGATTTTGGTTCGTTGGATAACGTTGTAACTTTCTATGATTAATCTCTCAGATTTATTTTACAAGTCCTAAAAAGAACAAGTAAAAAGGCGTTAACTTCGGCCGGGCCGAATCTTATATACCATCCACCACGGAGTGTATTCCACAGTATTATCGGTAGATTAGAGGCTGTCGACATTACACAGAAGTGCACTACCATATTAGGAATATTGTGATTCTTCATTATTAAATAGTTATAATTATTAGAGTGTCTTCAAAATAAAAGTTGTGGATGTTCCCGACTAAAATGAAAGATAGCTTTGTTTTAAGAGTTCTCCCAAAATATTTCGCTTTTATTATTGTCCGTTCGTGAGCTGGACGCGTTCAAAATAACCTCTATAAATCAGGGTTTTCTTGAATAAAGTTCACGGTGAGAATGGTATTTAGAAAAACCTGCTAGAAATTAAAATCTGACCCGAGCCTTATCAAACCATATCAAAAACTTGTATTCTAACCCAGAATAGATGGTAGAATTTTAACATTTTTGTGCAATTTTTGTTGAATTTTTTATAAAAACCGCAATAACTTCCATATTTTTAGTTCGATTTGTCTTTTTGTTGGTTCGTTGAAGAGGTATTGATCTCCAATGCAATTTTTAGAACTTCCTAACCCATAAAGTGCTGACTATTTTTTTCTTACTGTATGTTCTCAATGGGTTAAATGTGATGTAAAAACTGAAATATGGGGTTATTTGCATCGTAAACACTTTCTTGTCTTACAAAAGCTAATTTTTGAAAAACAAAACATCTGAAATTTTGGTCTTTCAATGGATAAATTGGGAGCAAAACTTCACATAAGATGTTACAATAAAATGGTGCGACATAACTTCCCTCCCAAGAACGAGATTATATAGAAGTGAAACTATAGGTCACTAATAGGTAAACTCATACTCAGTTGTTTTATTTCGTGGTCGTTTGTCTTTTAACAGGACTTGTAATTTCCAAAGGATGTAAATGTTTCAATAATTTATTTTTGCACTTTTGCGTGTCATACAATGGCGATATAGATATCAAATGAAAGAGAAGAACATCTGCTAAATATTTTTTTTAATTTCATGCGTCTAGCTATGTTACTTTAAGATTTTTCCCCTTTAAAATGTTTATGTAAATTATTCATGTTCTAATTTTTAAGGGGGAAATGATTTTGAAATGATTGAATTTCTTTCCAAAAATTATCTTTATATAAGACTATAATGTGTTTACGATGCAAATAACCCCATATTTCAGATTTTACTTCACATTGAGTATTAACCACTGAGTATTAACAGTATGAAAAAAATGTACGGCCCTTAATGGGTTAGAAAATTCTAAAAATTGCAATTGGTTATTAATACCTCTCCAACGAGCCCCTAAAAACATACATCGAACTAAATATGCGGAAGTTATTACGGTTTTTATAAAAAATTCATCAAAAATTGCACTAAAATATTATAAATCTGTCCTTTATACTGGGACATATTGCAACTGTTTAGTATGGTTTGATAATTTTAATTTCTAGCTGTTTTTTCTCAATACCATTGTCATCGTGAATTCTTTTCAAGAAAACCCTGATTTATGGAGGTTATTTTGAACGCGTTCAGCTCACGAACGGACAATGATAAAAGCGAAATATTTTGGGAGAACATTTAAAACAAAACAATCTTTCATTTTAGTCGGTAACATCAACAACATTTTTTCCTTCCTCACAAAAGAAGCCACTCTAATAATTATTAGTCAGAAATCTTGAAAAATGCGCCTTAAATATTATTAGGTAGAAACAATTTCCCTGAAGCCCGATTTTTCCTATTTGCAAAAGCTCTAATATTGAAGAACCAATATGTTTCAGAGTGGAATGTATACACCTAATTTCATGATTTTAGCTGCAGCCGTTTGATTGGTACCATTTTTATCCCCATTCTCCCCAATATCCGGCTAAAAGAACAAATTTCCAAAAAAATCCTTTTTATTTCGCATCTTAGCAATCAGATGAAAGTAGACACCTCTATTTTACGTGTCTATGCAATTAGAGGGATGTACACACCGAAGATAATGATTCTACCTGTTGTAGTATCATTAGTACCATATTTTATCCATTTTTGTCCCATTTGAGAAAATATTCAGTAGTTTTTTATAGCGTTTAAAAAAAAAGAGTTATTTGGCGGACCCTATATATAATGGAAATAATACTTCAATTCATAAAGTGAATATAAGGCAGCAATCATAAATACCCTAAATATTGGGAGATAGAGAATGTATTTTCAGGTACAGTCGTTTGGTTGTTTGCATTTCCATTCGATTTTAACTTCAAAAGTATAAATTTTGAAAATACCTTCTCTCTCGTACGCAGATTCATGATTCTACCATTTTTTGTCGTAAAAGCAACAAAATAAAGTACGAATTTGGAAAACAAATTTTACGATATATATATTTTACGTGACTATGCAGTCTGAGGAATGTATACATCGAATTGCATGATTCTATCTGCGGCCATTTTGTTTGTACAATTTTTATCCCCGTTTTCGCATTTTGCCCCCTTAAGAGTACAACTTTCGAAAATCTATGTATTTAACGTGTCTGTACAATTAGAGGGGTGTACATCGAATTTCATCATTCTAGCTGTAGGCTTTTAAGAGCTTGATAACTTTTTTAAAAAAAAACGCATAAAATTTGCAAAATCTCATCGGTTCTTTATTTGAAACGTTAGATTGGTCCATGACATTTACTTTTTGAAGATAATTTCATTTAAATGTTGACCGCGGCTGCGTCTTAGGTGGTCCATCCGCTTAGTCCAATTTTGGCATTTCCACGTTTTTGAGTAACAGAGACCCAATTGGTGCGAACGGCGACGAATCGAAAATTGGTGGTCATCATTAACACTGGCCGATACAGCTGCGATATTTTCTTCAGTTCGCACTCTACGTAAGCGTGTTGGTGGTTTAATGTCCAACATTGTAAATTTGGTGCGAAATTTAGTCACAATAGCCCGAATAGCCGCTTCAGTGGGTCGATTAAACTGACCATAAAATGGAAGCGCGCAATGAACTTTCTTAACAGAGCACGCATTTTGATAATAAAATTCAATAATTTGCAACCGTTGTTCGTTTATAAGAGGATTCATGATGAAATGTCAAAGCATACTGAGCATCTTTTTCTTTGACACCATGTCTGAAATCCCACGTGATCTGTCAAATACTAATGCATGAAAATCCTAACCTCAAAAAAATCACTCTTTAGTTGGTACCATTTTTATCCATCTGCTCCCATCGAATCCCTTGAAAGTACGAATTTGAAAATAACCTTTTATTTTTCGTGTCAGAGAAATGTATACTCCGAATGATTCTAGCTGCGATCATTTGGTGGGTACTATTTTTATCCCCTTTTCCATTTTATCCCCAAAATGTACGAATTTCGAAAAATCCGTTTATTTTACGTGTCTACGCAATCAGAGAAATGTATACACCGAATTTGATTATTCTAGGGGCAGCCGTTTGGTTGGTACCATTTTTATCCCTATGTTTCCATTTTATCCCCTTAAAAATACGATTTTGGAAAAAATACTTTTATATTATGTATCTACTCAATTAGACGAATGTACAATCCGAATTTCGTGCTTCTAGCTGCTGTCGTTTGATAGGTACCATTTTTATCCCCATTTCACCCCTTACGAATAAGAATCACTTTATGGTGCACGTTTTTTTATAAGGGGAAGCGCATTCCCAATATCAAGTAAATATAAGCAGAAATATTGAATAAACATGCTTAAATACTTAAATATTAGGGGTTATTAGGGGTATTTTCAGTCCTTGTTAGGGAAAAATGTTTCCCTCTGGGCCGCTTTCGCCCACTTTTAATCCCAACCGATCTGCTACCATAAGATACATTTTGGGGAAAATTTGAACCTCCTAGCTCATTTCGTTCGGAAGCTAGTGTGCTTTCAACAGACAGACGGACATGGCTATATCGTCTTAGAATTTTACCACCACCCAGAATATATATACTTTATGGGGTCTCCGACGAATATTTTAAGGTGTTACACACGGAAGGTATAAAATGAGGGAAAAATAAATTAGAAGAGTTATTAATTTTTTAAAATCATTCGCGACTTTTTCAGCACCCTGTACGTTAATGTCTGAGAGAATATTTATTGTCAGAACTATGTTGTGGAATTGTAAAGAGTGATTTTTTTGAGGTTAGGATTTTCATGCATTAGTATTTGACAGATCACGTGGGATTTCAGACATGGTGTCAAAGAGAAAGATGCTCAGTATGCTTTGACATTTCATCATGAATCGTCTTACAAACGAACAACGCTTGCAAATTATTGAATTTTATTATCAAAATGCGTGCTCTGTTAAGAAAGTTCATTGCGCGCTTCCATTTTATGGTCAGTTTAATCGACCCACTGAAGCGGCTATTCGGGCTATTGTGACTAAATTTCGCACCAAATTTACATTGTTGGACATTAAACCACCAACACGCTTACGTAGAGTGCGAACTGAAGAAAATATCGCAGCTGTATCGGCCAGTGTTAATGATGACCACCAATTTTCGATTCGTCGCCGTTCGCACCAATTGGGTCTCTGTTACTCAAAAACGTGGAAATGCCAAAATTGGACTAAGCGGATGGACCACCTAAGACGCAGCCGCGGTCAACATTTAAATGAAATTATCTTCAAAAAGTAAATGTCATGGACCAATCTAACGTTTCAAATAAAGAACCGATGAGATTTTGCAAATTTTATGCGATTTTTTTTTAAAAAAAGCTATCAAGCTCTTAAAAAATCACCCTTTATGAGGATCTTTTACGTGGAAGATTTTAATCCTTCAGCTCCTCTCTTTATGGGTAAATTTGGTCCTTTTTGAGAAAATCAAGAAAAGTCCTTTCAAAAAAGGACATTTAAGTAAAGGGTGATTTTTTAAAAGTTATAGGAAAGTTTTTCAAAAAACACATAAAATTCAGAAAAATGCATGAAATCTTTATTTGAATCGATAGTACGGTCCATATAATTTAATGTTTGAAGATCATTTCATGCAAATGTTGACCTTGACTGCGCCTCAAATGGTCCATCCGCTTAGTCCAATTTTTTCATACTCTTTCCAAAATTTCGGCCGGTATCTCAAGAATAAATGCTTTAATGTTGTCTTCCAATGCGTCAATTGAAGCGGGCTTGTCTATACAGACATGAGCTTTAATATAGCCCCACAAAAAATAGTCTAAAGGCGTTAAATCGCACAATCTAGTCGGCCAATTGGCCGGTCCCGAACGTGAAATAAAATGTTCACCGAACTCGCCTCTCAATAAGTCCATTGTTGCGCGTGCTGTGTGGCATGTGGCACCGTCTTGTTGAAACCACATGTCATGCAAGTCAAGCTCTTGCATTTTGGGCAAAAAAAAAAGTTGGATATCATCTCAAGGTAGCGCTCACCATTCACAGTTACATTACGATTCGCATCATCTTTGAAGAAGTACGGTCCAGTGATGCCACCAGCCCATAAACCGCACCAAACTGTTACTTTTTCTGGATGCATTGGTAGCTCTTGCAATGCTTCTGGCTGATATTCACTCCAAAATCGACAATTCTGCCTATTTACGTACCCATTGAGCCAAAAATGAGCTTGGTCGCTGAACACAATTTTTCGGTAAAAAGGTGGAAGATGAACTTTCTTAACAGAGCACGTATTTTGATAATAAAATTCAACAATTTGCGATTTACGATTAAATTATAGACCAAACTGAAGATGTTTGACAGTGAAACAAAACACGGAACGTGCGTCAGCTGTTTAAACCAGTGTTTCCAAAAAGATAATAGCTAAAAAATCACCCTTTATCAAAATGTTCTACGAAAAAAATTGGCGAAAAATTTTAGTGGGGGTCACCAAAGTTGTAAATAAAGCTCTTCCGCTTAAATTGCAAAAGTACACACCAACTTATCCAACCAACTTATCCAAAAGACATTTTTGTTTTGGAATTTTCTCGCGATCTCTCCAACGGATCCGACTGATGTTTGGCATTTGTATTAAAAACCAATGCCGGTTGTAACATAAATGTAGTCAGTCGCAAAAAAGCTGCAATTGTGGCAAACAACCACAATTCGCGGTTGCAATTACATTTATTTCAACTTTCTCTACCAGGGTTTCTGAAGCAATTCTAGAAAACATTTTAAACACGGATAAAATGAGTGAAATAGTAGGATGAAAAAAAGAGGATAGGATAAATGTACTTGCCAAAGCAGAAATTGTCAAAAATGTGCTTAAATATTATGCATAACAAATAACTAGCTTTTCCGCGTGCGAAGTAGCGAGCATTGCAAGTATTATATAAACGATATTAATATTTAGACTACAAAAATCGCACTTTTTACAGGAAAAAAAATCATGCAATCAGTGCAGATAAATAGTGATGATTGCAAAAATTAGATGATACTAAAAAATGTTTCATTTTATCTTTTTAATTAACATATTGTCCACTTTGTTATTTCATGTGCTTTTGCTGGATACACTATCAATCCATTGACAACTCAATTGGAATTACTGACTACCCCCTCTAATTGAATCCAGGTTTGCTGTTTCCTTGGATTTCTGTGCATCGTTTGCAGTTTTGTGCAATTACACAATTTTCGTGGCTTCTTCTACATCGTAATCGTGGTGCTCGCCTTCATTTGTACGGGATTTATGCTGCTCGCTCGCCTCTTCCAAGTATGGCAACGCAAATTCTTAACATTCAACGCCGTAAAATATGAATTGTACGTGAATGTCTTCCTGGGGTGCACCTGCTTCATTGCTGGCTGTGTCAGTATATCTTTGGACGTGCTAGCTTATACAATGGCAACAGTAAGTATATAACATATTTATATATGGACACTTGCAAAAAACACAGTCGGTTTGGATGGAACACTGTGTGATTTATGTTTTCTGGTCGGTCAAAATGTCCACTTCTTTGAAATGTGGCATGTTTTATTGAATTACCAAATTGATATTACTTTGTAATTTGATTGTCAGAATATAGACAGACAGATGGCATATCCAAATCGAGTCACAAAATTATTCTACGTGACTATGGCTTTCAGTTCGCAATTATGGTAGTTTTACATATGATAATAGTAAAATTCGTGAATGTGTTTTTAAATATTTTCATAATATAACGAGCTAGACTAATGAAATATGTCTTTAAGCATTCAGTACTACCGAAAAACACATGTTTATAGTAATTTTTTGTGAATTTTTCAAAAAAAAAAAATAAATAGCTGCAGTCAATACCTTTCGAATGATGCCTAAATGATGAACATCGGAATGAAATTGACGCCGCAGCGCTCATTTTATGTCAAAAGTGTTAGAACATTTTGGCTGTGAAAACCATCGCCTGCATTAAATTATTTCACAAAATGGAGTCAGTGTCGTCATTTTCCGTCCGTTATTCATCATTTAGCCATCATTCGAAATCATTTCATTTAGCCATGATTCCTCCTTTTTATTTTTTATTACACCTCTTACAAAATGTTTCCAAGAAATATGAGTTTTTAGCCGTCACCTTGAAAACCCGCAAAAAATCAATATAAACACCCAATATTTCTACCAATGAGTTATTCTAAGACAAGAATAAAAATTTTTATTTAAAGTACTTCCACGGGTCTATTAATTCAGGAAAAAAAGTAAGGAAAGGCTAAAGTCGGGCGGGCCGACTCTATGATACACTCCACTTTTTACCGAATACAATTCAATTCGGTGAAGAAGTGAAAACGGGAAGGTTTTTGTATGTGGTTGAATAAAATGTTAAATCGGAAAGGACATTTGTATGAGGATATATTGAAAAATGGAACGAAATAGGTGAAACATAAAACGTATAGTTTGGCCAAAATCGGTTAAACTTTTGGGAGCAACATTTGTGTTTGTGCTATATTTAAATCTGAACCGATCTTACCCACTTTCACCATCGTTTTTATATACTCCACGAGAGTATTATGTCTTTGTGAATTTGTTTGTAACACCCAAAAGGAAACGAGTTAGACCCATCATTTATTATACAGATCGGCTTAGAATCACTTTCTGAGTCGCTTTAGCAATGTCCGCCTGTCTGTCCGTCTGTCCATCTATTGTTGTAATCAAATTACAGGTCACAATTATAGTCCGATCTTAACAAAAATTGCCATAAATAAGTTTTGTGGATCAAGGACGAACACTATTTAATTTGAAGTAAATCGATTCAGATTTAGATATAGCCCCCATACAAATGTCACTTCCGATTTGATTTTTGCCGCTTTAAAAGCCACATATTGGATATACAATTTTTGCATAGGTGTTTCTAGTTGGATTATAAGATGTTGTGCCAATTTTAAAGAAAATTGGGTACAATATGTGGTTTCTAGAGCGGAAAATGTCAAATCGGGAGCGACATTTGTATGGGGACTATATCTAAATCTGAACCGATCTTACCAAATTTCTGTATAGGTATTTCTAGTTGGATTGTAAGATCTTGTGCCAAATTTAAAGAAAATCGAGTACAATATGTGGTTTCTAGAGCGGAAAAAGTCAAATCGGTAGCGACATTTGTATGGGGGCTATATCTAAATCTGAACCGATCTTACCCAATTTCTGCATAGGTGATTCTAGTTGGATTATAATATGATGTGCCAAATTTAAAGAAAATCGAGTACAATATGTGCTTTCTAGAGCGGAAAAAGTCAAATCGGTAGCGACATTTGTATGGGGGCTATATCTAAATCTGAACCGATTTGCCTCAAATTAAATAGCGTTCGTCCTTGATCCACAAAACTTAGTTTTGTCAATTTTTGTAAAGATCGGACTATAATTGCGACCTGTAATTTGATTACAACAATAGATGGACAGACTAAATCGACTCAGAAAGTGATTCTAAGCCGATCTGTATAATAAACGATGGGACTAATTCGTTTCCTTTTGGGTTTTACAAACAAATTCACAAAGACATAATACTCTCGTGGAGTGTATAAAAATTACACGGGAAAAACATGATTTTTAGAGGTGCTTTCAGAAGCGTTTAGCTCACAGATGGCTTGACGCAGTGACGAAATATTTTGTAGATCATCATTAAACAATCCAATCTTTATTCCTGGGGGTTGACCACTGCAATTTATTTTCGTGACCCATCCTAATGTATATGAGTCTTATCTGAATTTAATTATGAAGCTGTAAGTGAAAATATACAGCAGATTATTTAAAACAAGTAAAAAGTCGTTAAATTCGGACCGAAATTTGTAAACATTGTCTTTTTATTCCCTCCACCTTAGGATATGAATATGTCATTCCGTTTGTAACACCTTGAAATATTCATCGTAAACTTTAAAAAAAAATATATATATGCGAGTTCGTGGTAAAATTATAAGACAATCTAGTCATGTCCGCCTGTCTGTAGAAATCACGTTAGCTGCCAAACGATATGAACTAAATTTCTTATGGTTACAGGTCGGTTGGGATTGAAAGTGGGCGAAATCGGTCCAGAGGGACAAATTTTTCCCTTGTGAGGGACTAAAAATAACCCCTAATATTTAGATCATATAAGAAATTTTCTGTTTTTGTTATTTATTTCATACATTCATCTTGAAGCGTGAAAGCACCAAAAGTACGATCTGACCTACTTTCTCCACAAATTTTTCCAGTTCAAATAAAAGGTTTGTGCCAAATTTGAAGAAAATCGCTAAAAATATGCGGTCTCTAGCTTTTGCAAATTGTGTGCAAATTGCTCTGACTACATAGACGCGAAAAATAAACATATCTTTCGATATTCGTACCTTTAGGATCAAAATGGGATAAAATTAGTACCAAGCAAGCAGCTGTAGCTAGAATCATGTGGACGCGAAACATAATGGATCTTCAGAATTAGTTATGGATATAATGACTTTGTTTATTATACCGATCGACTTAGAATCACTTTTTGAGTCGATTTAGCGATGTCCGTCTGTCCATCTATTCTTGTAATCAAAGTCCAGGTCGCAATTGTTGTTAGAACTAAATTAAACTTTGCACAACGATGTTTTATGGGATAAGGACGAACGCTATTTAATTTGAAGAAAATCGGTTCAGATTAAGATTAAGAATGCGTTTTATATTTTAATTAGAAAATATATGCTAAAAATGGGTCAGATCGGTTCAGATTTATATATAGCTCCAATTTTGTGTTCAATTTTCCTTACAAAAGCAGATAGAAGTATGAAATTTCTAGTATATTCTCCTCTTATAGCTGTACCGTATATCAACCGGTTCTAATGTAACGATTTTTTATATCCTACACCACAGGCTATAATGGCTAGATGTAGGGTATCATATAGCGGGCCTTTAGGGCACATTTGAGAAGACTTAACGTATTTTTACATATTTATTGCCTTCGTAATAGTTTTAGACCAACTTTATTGAAATTAACTGATAGAAGCTGTAGCATCTGCGCTATATCATCGAATCGATGTACAAAAAGCCAGATATCGTCGACATAGTTGATATCACGAAGAAACTCACTCATGTGCCAGTGGATGCAGTGTGGTTTTTAGGAATTTGTTTGCTGATACATGAAATTCAGCAACAATAGAAAGAGTGTTTTTGTAACCTCCGCATTTTCACTGAACATACTTACCTCTTATCGTCAACCCTTAGGGTGGTCCCCACACAGATTTTTATACCCTACACCACTTCGTGGACTAGGGTATTATAAGTTAGTTTTCCGCCAACTGTTTGTAACACCAAGAAATAATCGAGGTAGACCTACCTTTAAGTATACGGATCGGCTTAGAATCACCAACTGAATCGATTTAATGATGTCTGTCTGTCCGTCTGCTGTCCATCTAAGCTTGTTCGCACTCTACAGGTAGTAATTGTTGTCCGATTGTAATGAAATTTGGCAGAAGTTATTTTTTGGCCAAGGAAATCGGTTCAAGTTTAGATATAGCCTCCATACAAATATCCCATTAATTTACACTATTACTGGTCTAAAATACACATTTTACATGGGATCATGACAAAATTTTCAGGATCATGTTATATTTGCACTAGAAACAGCTAATGGGAAAGTGGACGACATGAGTCCATGCTTTGATATAGCCCCCATACAAATGTACCTCCGATTTAAAATGTTAATGCTCTAGAATGCACATTTTACATCGGATCTTGATCAAATGTCCCACACAATGCTACATTTAGAATAGAAACACCTATTTTGAAAGCCAGCTATATAGGTGTCAATGTTTTGATATAGCCCCCATACAAATGTTTACACTATTATCGCTCTAGAACCCACATCTTACATTGGATCTCGATACAATTTTGAAGATCATGTTGAAAGTAATCTGTAAGGGTCCACTCTTTAATGTAGCGCTCTTACAAATGACTCACATTTTACATGGGAAGTTTTTTAAAATTTTGCAGATTTTGTTATATTTCAACTAAGAACATATACTATGAAAGTCAAATATATCCATACTTTGGTATATCCCAAAAGGTTATACTACATCTTACATCGGATTTTGATCAAATGTTGCAGATCATGATATTTTTCAACTAGGAATACCTACCGTGAATGATGTTTTTTCACAAGCCCCAAGTGGCCGTCCGATTCATCCTATTACCGTTGTATAATCTGTATTTATCATTGGATCTTGAACAATTTGTATACCCTACACCACTTCGTGGACTAGGGCATTATAAGTTAGTTTTCCGCCAAATGTTTGTATAACCAAGAAATACTTGAGCTAGACCCACTCGATTTACCGATGTCTGTCTTTCCGTCCGACTGCTGTCCATCTAAGCTTGTTCGCACTCTACAGGTCGCAATTGCTGTCCGATTATCATGACATTTGGCAGAAGTTACTTTTTTTGGCCATGGACGATCGGTACTGAATTTGGAGAAAATCGGTTCAGATTTAGATATAGCCCCCATACTAATGTCGCTCCCGATTTGACTTTTTCAGCTTTAGAAACCGCATATTTTCCCCGATTTTCTTGAAAATTGGCACAACATCTTATAATCCATCTAAAAATACCTATGGTGAAAGTGGGTAAGATCGGTTCAGATTTAGATATAGCCCCCATACAAATGTCGCTCCTGATTTGACTTTTTCCGCTTTAGAAACCGCATATTTTTCCCGATTTTCTTGAAAATTGGCACAACATCTTATAATTGAACTTGAAACACGTATGCTGAAAGTGGGTAAGATCGGTTCAGATTGAGATATAGCCACCATACAAATGTCGCTCCCGATATGACCTTTTCCGCTCTAGAAACCACATATTATATCCGATTTTCTTTAAAATTGGCATAACATCTTATAATCCATCTAAAAACACCTACGGTGAAGGTGGGTAAGATCGGTTCAGATTTGGATATATCCCCAAAACAAATGTTGCTCCCGAATCTTTAACCGATTTAGGTCAAACTTTACATATTATATTTCACCAATAAACATATATGGGGAAAGCGGGTCACATCGTTCCATGTATCCAATATACCCCCATACAAATGTCATTTCCGATTTAACATTTTTTGTCAAACACATACATTTACAGGATTCAGAAATCCTTCCCGATTTCACTTTTTTACCGAATTGAATTGTAGTGAGATAGAAAGTGGGGTGTACCATATAGTCGGCTCTGTCCGTCTTTAGCCTTTCCATACTTGTTGGGGAGATGCCCATATGTCCATACTTTAGGAATATCTACCGTGAATGAAAAATATATAGGCGCATGTTTTGGCATAGGCCTCAAGTGTTGTTATAGGCCCCCTACAAATGTTCGTCTGATTTATCCTATTACCGCTGTATTATCTGTATTTATCATTGATCAAGATGATTAATTTTTCCAATTTATCATGTTTTATTTACTTTTCTCGGAATATCTGCTGGAAAAGTGGATCAATTACTTTATTATTACCATAGTCATTAAATTTAACTTAAGCTGAATTTATAGTAACTGTATAATTTATATGAACTACAAAAAATTGCTCCCATGAAATACCTGGCTTTAGTAATCAAGGCGAGGTATATACACACGGAGTGGTGTAGGGTATTATATAGTCGGCCCCGCCCGACTTTAGCCTTTCCTTACTTATTCCAGATGTTATATTTATTTTACTCAGAATATCTACAGGAAAATTGGATCAATTTCCTTATTATTTAGAATATTTGTTAATTTTTTCTAAACATGAGTTTATAGTATATAATTAATATGAACTACACGAAACGCCTGGGTTTAGTATTCAAATCGAGGTATATAAGCAGGGTACTATGTAGTCGGCCCCGCCCGAATTTTGCCTTTCCTTACTTGTTTTTTAATTGATGTAGAAATTCACACATCAACGAAAATAATTGTCAAAAGTATTCTTGTTTTCAGCCAATGAAAAGATTCACATATTAACGAAAAAATGTATGTGTATGTTTATCAAATATATTTTCATTTCTAAACGATGTAAAATTTCATATATTAATGAAGAAATTTGTATGGTCTACAACTACTGTAAAATAACTGTCATTTGTTTTTAAACGGTACTTAGGAAAATTATTGTATACTATCACATAATTTGCGCAAAGAAACATTAGCCTCCAAAGGCGATGAAATTGTACGTGGCCATCTTTGGAATGCAATGCATGGTGGAGTTGTTAGTACATCCACCTAATCATTAAAACTATACATATTAATCTGCTGGACATAGTAAAATTCAGTTCCGATTGACATTGTTAACTTCGATACGATGACAATTTTGACCGATCATAAAACGGAAGCGTTGGCAACACTAATAGAGGTAGTAAATGTCCCTTATACGGATATGGATATTGAAATATGTGTTAGAAGTGGCTTCGTTTCAAGCGATAATAATATTTCGTAAACATATACTAATTTAATTTCTTATTTTTTCCATTTCAGTTCTTTGCCTTCCTCGCCTTCAGTTTCTATGCATTCGATGCTTATTTGGGTTATCGCATCCATCGTCAGTGCGATGCACAGACACAAACACATACGCAACCGACTCAACCGCAGTGTGCTTAGATTTAGTATATGTACATATATATTTTGCTACTTTTTTACGATTAAATATATTTATAATGTTGTGTGTTTTGTTTTTTTTTTTCGTTTTTATCGTACCACATAATGTATGTATAACATATTATCGAGTTGTGATTAATTTAGAGAATAACCGTATATAGATTTAAGTCCAATGTTAATAAATTAAACATATACATACATATTTAAAATGTTAACTCAGTCTTGTAGTTATTTTTTAGATGTAGGAAGACAAGCATTGATGGGAGTTCAGTATGTTCGCGAGCCTAAATGTGATCAATTGGTTAACATTTGTGATAATAACATTATTTCAGTTGAAGCATATTAACCTTTACGACGCTTTTTAAAATATTGACAACGAAAGATGCGAATTATCTGTTAGAAAGCAAATGAACTTGGCGAAATATATTATAGCTCAATTCAGAAGATCTGGTAGAACATTAAATTGAAATAAAATTATCGATTATAAAACTTCAAATGAAAACTGACTTTATGCGAAAGGTAATTGTATGCCATTGGTGTTAAAGTAAAATTTGGGTTGTATGGGCGCTGCGGCTATTTAGCGGGTGAAATGGGACGAAAGGGATACAAATGGTACCAAAGATACGACAACAGCTAGAAACATGAAGTTCGGTGTGTACGTCCCTATAATTACGTAGACACGTAAAATAAGGAGATTTTTCGAAATTTGTACATTTAAGGGATACAATTGGAAAAGAGGGATAAAAATGGTACCAATCAAACAGCTGAAGATAAAATCATTAAATTCGGCGTTTGCTTTTATCTGACTGTGTAGACGCGAAACAAAAAGGATTTTTCGAAATTTGTACTTTCGGGGCCAAAGGGATAAAAATGGTACCAATCAAACGGTTGCAGTTACAATAGTGAAATTCTTTGCATACATTGCTGTGACTGCGTAGACACGAAAAATAAAGATATCTTTCGATATCCGTACCTTTAGGATTAAAACGGGATAAAATTGGTACCACACAAACGGCTGTAGGTAGAATCTTGAAATTAAGTGGTTACACTCGTCTGTCTTTGCATACACGCACAATATGAATATTTCTCCAAAATCATTCGAAAAAACGATAAAAGTGGTACAAAGCAAATGGATGTACCTAGAATCATGAAATTAGATGTGCTGATTCCAATATGGACGCGAAACATAACGGATCTCTGAAATTTGTACTTTTCTTATCAAAATGATATAGTCACTCAGAATTAAGAAATTGCAAGTGGGAGAATACGGCCCTGAGGGAATTCGGTTTCTATTTAATGACGACTGACATTTAGCATTTCCACTTTTTTGAGTAACAGAGGCGACATCATTAACACTGGCCGATACAGCTGCGATATTTTCTTCAGTTCGCACTCTACGTAAGCGTGTTGGTGGTTTAATGTCCAACAATGTAAATTTGGTGCGAAATTTAGTCACAATAGCCCGAATAGCCGCTTCAGTGGGTCGATTAAACTGACCATAAAATGGAAGCGCGTGATGAACTTTCTTAACAGAGCACTCATTTTGATAATAAAATTCAAAAATTTGCAAGCGCTGTTCGTTTGTAAGACGATTCATGGTTAAATTATAAACCAAACTGAAGATGTTTGACAGTGAAACAAAACACGAAACGTGCGTCAGCTGTTTAAACCAGTGGTGCCAAAAAGATAATAGCTAAAATATCACCCTGTAATATATATATATATATATATTAGTAGACTATTAATATTATAATAATGAAATTTATTTAATGCAGTGCGCATAAGTATGACTTATAGTTTGAAATAGTAAACAAATATATATGTAATTCGCATTAAACCACAATTTTCAATCTACCGGTAATACTATGGAATGCACTTCGTGGTGGAGGGTATATAAGATTCGGCCCGGCTGAACTTAACGCCTTTTTACTAGTTTTAGTTAGGCTATTACTTTTAAAACGATTTAAAAGAGTTAAGTGCTGTTTTGCGATTTTTATTCATTAAACGGTCACAGATTTTCCCATATTTCTCGATTAGACAAAACAAATTCTTCTAAGGAAATTTTAGGAAATACTTTTCAGTATTCAGAGATGGTTAAAAGGTTAGTAACGATTTGTAATGATCTGGTTGGAAAGTGGAGCAAAGCAGCTAGATGCAAGTGAAAGAGTTTAATCGAAATATTAATTGAAACCCCTAAAAAAGATTGATTTGTCGGCATTAATGTTGTTATTTGCATTGAAAAAATAATAAATTCAAAATATTACTATCACATAGAAACAGTGATTTACAGATTTTCTTTTCTGCAGTAGAAAGAAAAAATATTTTTTTTTTCGATATTATGGAGACTGTTCCAGAACCACTGCTACTATGTGAACGTAAATTATGATCGGACCTATATTTCCAAAATGAGTGTACATGTCTTAATGTTAGCTTTGGCGAAAATAGGAATTGTAGTAAAAAATTTAAAAAAAATTATCCATAGAAATGTTTTATATCGTTTTCGAGTCTAGAAAGCCAAAGTACATCAGAAAAGGTTATATACAGAACTTCGGCAAAATTTGCGTTCATAGTTTTTCAAAGATAATTCATGTTGAACTGTGGATACAAACAATTGAATAATGTGTGTTTTCCAATTATTTATTTTTTACATTTCCCGAACCTCTTTTCCTTTCACTTCTTAGTGCAAATCGGAAATTCAAAATTCTCTTAGTTAGCAGTTTTTTATAAATTAAATCAAATTTAATATTTTAAAAATCTTTGATTTGAACTGGGATATTGTCCTGGCTCAAGACCATTTTGCATCTATATTTAATAGAATGCTAATTTATTTACAAATGGTATGGTGACATTTATTAGCGTGGCTAGCACTATTACAATTTCCACCCTGTCAAAGGTTTTGTCAAGTGGCTTCGCAGCGACTTTTAAACATCAAACCCGGCCTATTTAAGGAAGTGATTCTCACAAAATAACGAGAATCAGAACTCACTTGCCGAATATACGTTAAAAAAAATCGCACCAAGTAATAAAGTACACATGCTATTTTACAAGCATCTCATTGAGTTGCATATGTAAGTATGTGTATATGCAGGTATAGTTACCCAGCAATACTTCTGCCGTGCCAACGCTCATTTGTTTTAGTTTTTTCGTTTGTATTTTTTTGGTCTGTAATCAATATTTAATAAGTATAAGTTATTGGAATTAGCGAGTTGCTAATAAAATACGACTTATATGAATGAAAGTTTGGCCCTTAAAACACACATAAATTTCACAAGAAACGACTTCATTTTACTTGGAAACTGTTAAACAGTTATTTTTATTTTTATTATTATTATTTTTTTTAAGTTAAGTTTTGAACTGGTATATTGTCCTGGCTCAACAGGGCCGTGCGCAGGGGGGGTTTTGGGGGTTCAAACCCCCCCTAGAGAGGTTTCGAACATATACTTTTTAAAACCTTCTAGACTTTCTGAATCAATAAAATATAGAATTTTTAAGGTCTTTTTAAAATAACTCGTCTGAAATGGTAATTTTGCAGTAAAATCATGAAAACACGAGAAATTACACAAAAATTGTGGACACTTTCTTGAATTTCGGACAGAGGTTATGAAAAATACAAACAAACTAAACGAATTGTGCCAATTTCAAGATTGTGTAATGCTCATTTCGCTAATGGACACCAAACTGTTCGGAACATTTTCATTTTTATTACCGATACCACTTCTTGACATTCAATTAAAGCTATATCTTATGAAGTTTTAATTGTGTACTGCAATATAAGTTTGGAAATTTAATAACAAATTTAAAAAAGTGTAGATAAGAATCACTATGATATCATAATAAAATCTAAAATATTCTTAATAAAAGCAAATAATTTGCTTGATGCTTGTAGAGTACATATGTAACAAGTATTATTCAAAAGAGAAACAACAAATTCAGTAACTTGGATCTACGTAGGAAAACGTAACTCTAAAATACCAATTATTTGGTTTTTTGAAAATAAAATCTCTAGTTGTTTCTTCTTGCATTTCATCGAATACAAAAAACTGTATTTGTAATTCGAACTTATACATATTTAGGATTATAAAAATGAAGAAACATTTCCAAATATTTTTTATTTAATCGGAATATGCGTATAAATATTTTGAGTAAACATCCTGTTACTCATGTCATATATAAATTAAAAACCCCAAAACTCTTTAGACTTCCTATTTAGACCCATACTTTGTCAAAAAGTATATCCAATCATAGAAAAAATGCGGGACTGAAGATTTTATCGCCGAGAAATTTGATCGTTTTTTGTGTAATATTTCTTCAAAATATATATCGAGGGCTTATGAACCATTTTCTCGAAAATGAGTTTTTGATGCCAAACTATTCTCAGATTTGGATGTCATCTGTCATATAAATTTGGAAAATATTCTTTTCTAAAGCCATTTTTTTAATTTTCTGATTTGGCTATCCCCTCGCACGTAAGTTTGCGACTGCATAAGTGGCTATGAACATAAAAATAATAGAAATAAAATAGTTCAACAATGGAGCAGCATAAAACCGAAGGTTATAATTCGCTACAAAGATTTTGTTTAAATCATTTTTCTGGATTTAGAGCATATCGTACTATCAAATTTCATCATTTCGCGTTAATAGCATTTTGATTCCCCAGTTATCAGGCTAAACTAGGAAAAATGGTGGCTGTAAAGTCAAAAATTGTGAAAAGTATATTTAGAAAAGCCGGCGTAACTTTTTATTATATTGAGAATACCAAAATATTTCTTTGGCATGTGGTTGCTGACTTCATGGGGAATATTTGTGCATGAAAAGTTTCAGAATTATGAATGAAGAAGGATTTTTCATCAATTGCAGCGATTTTCGCGACTGACGGATGAAGCATGAATCTTTAAATTCGCTGTGTACACCACAGAAAACGTGTTTTCTTTACAACATTGCCAAGATTTGATGAAAAAAGTTATAGTGTTTACAATAAATCGTATTGTTATTTCAACATTCATAGTGCTCAATTTTACACATACAAAAGTGGCTATGAACCATGAAACCGCGAATAATAGGAAATTTCGAAAACTTTTTAATCGTAGCAATTAGTATTCCTTTTTAGATTAAACTGTAGAAGAATGATTAATAATTTCTATTCAAATTAAGGAGAAAATCAGTTTTTTCGCACTCCTGAAAAGTTATGTTTTTGTTCATAGCCACTTATGAATATAAGCCCGCGATATGTATGTATGTAATTTCAATCAAGTATTAAAAAAAGTTATACACTTCGAGAACAAGTCTGTTAATGAAAGCAGCGATTGACATGTCTATCAGCAGACTGTTTCCGTTTTTTTGGCATAACAGCAGTTTTCTGCAATCTTACATCACCATTCACACTGCTAAAGAGTTTGCAGTCTGCTAAAATTGGCTGTTAAAATATAAAAATAGATAAACGTTAATAAGCGATTTTAGCTCGAACTTTCTTGTATATTATCTTGGGACAATATGCGTATCACATATATTGCTAAAAACAGCAAGTTGGAAAATTAACTAAGTATGAGTAAAGTTTCCTTCTTTCAAAGCCATAGTAAATAGTTCATTTACTAGAAAAAGGGTAGTAGACTTACTTAAATACATCTCTTTGGATCTAATAAATTTTTTTTTGTATGGAAAAATTCCATTTAGGAAATTTTTCCTTAAAAATGTGTTTTTTTCGTAAAATGAAGTTAAATGTTTACTGAAATTTTTGCAGAGTTCTTCATACATTTAAGTAATGAACTTATAAAAAACATTTGAAATTGTTAAGAAAATTCTTGAATATTAATCTAAGCAGCAATTCTCGTTCGTTTCAGAGACTTATTTCTTAAATACTTTATGAATTATTCTAAACAACCACTGCGAAGGCGCCTATCTTGCCTTCGCAGTTTTGTATACTCTGAAGCAAAACTATTTGATTGCTTTTTTAGTTAAATTGAACCTTTTTCCTTGTATAAAATATAAAATAAAATTTTCCTCAGTTCAAGTAAAAATTTACTCGTTTTGAGGAAAAAATCTGCAAAATTGTCCTCAGTTAGAGTAAATATTTACTTGATTTGAGTAAACATTTACTTAGTTTTAGGAAATTTTCAGCAAAATTTTACTAAGATTTAGAAAAAATTTACTTAATTTTAGGAAAATTTTACTTAAATTTAGTAAAAAATTACTTGGTTTTAGGAAAAATTTACTTAGATTTAGGAAATTTTCAGCAAAATTCTACTTATATTTAGTAAAAATGTACTTGGTTTCCTAAATTTTAGTTAATTTTAACTCATTATAATTAACTTTTTTATGAGTGTAGATGAAACTCATTATAGGGTTAACTTTTTTATGAGTGTAGATGAAAACAACCCCCCCCCCCCCGGGTGAAAATCCTGCGCACGGGCCTGCCGGCCTCTATAAGAGATAATTCACACAAAATTCAGCAAAATTTTACTAAGATTTAGAAAAAATTTACTTAATTTTAGGAAAATTTTACTTAAATTTAGTAAAAAATTACTTAGTTTTAGGAAAAATTTACTTAGATTTAGGAAATTTTCAGCAAAATTCTACTTATATTTAGTAAAAATGTACTTGGTTTCCTAAATTTTAGTTAATTTTAACTCATTATAATTAACTTTTTTATGAGTGTAGATGAAACTCATTATAGGGTTAACTTTTTTATGAGTGTAGATGAAATCGGACCGACATTTTAAAAGGGGGCCGATAACAACATTTTGGGCCTGGTCCAAAACATGGGCCTATATATTTCTCATTCACGGTAGGTATTCCTAGTTGAAAAATATCATGATCTGCAAAATTTGATGAAGATACGATGTAAGATGTAGTTTCTAGAGCTGTAATAGATCAGATTGGGCCCCATTTGGGTTATACCAAAGTATGGACATATGGGCATCTCCCAAACAAGTAAGGAAAGGCTAAAGACGGACGGACTTTCTATCACATTACAATTCAATTCGGTAAAAAATTGAAATCGGGAAGGATTTTTGCATCCTGTAAATGTATGTGTTTGACAAAAAATGTTAAATCGGAAAGGACATTTGTATGGGGGTATATTGAAACCTGGAACGTTTATTGGTGAAATATAATATGTAAAATTTGGCCAAAATCGGTTAAATATTCCGGAGCGGCATATGTATGGGGGCTATATCTAAATCTGAACCGATCTTACCCAATTTTTGCATACGTGTTTCTAGTTGGATTATAAGATGTTCTGCAAAATTTAAAGAAAATCGGGTACAATATGTCGTTTCTAGAGCGGAAAATGTTAAATCGGGAGCGACATATGTATGGGGGCTATATCTTTATCTGAACCGATCTTACCCAATTTTTGCATACGTGTTTCTAGTTCAATTATAAGATGTTCTGCAAAATTTAAAGAAAATCGGGTACAATATGTGGAATTTAGAGCGGAAAATGTCAAATCTTACCCAATTTTTCTATATACTTAAAGGTGGGTCTAGCTCGATTATTTCTTGGTGTTACAAACACTTGGCGCGAAACTAACTTATAATACCCTAGACCACGTAGTGGTGTAGGGTATAAAAACGATTTGGACACTATATGGCACTGACAAATCTCTACACAAGTTCTGGTTGTTGAACATGATATTTTTATAGGACATATCATAATAATGTTCTTATTGTGATTGAGCATCGACAAACTATGTTACTAACAGGCGGCAGGTGTCGCTCAAAATACAATCGCCATAGCTTTACAACCAGAGATGCAGAGGATGCCATTTGAAATACTGAAATGTAGATGGCACAAAACTTTTAACCGTTCACCATCTTACCATCATTGCCTGCTAAACATTCCAGTTTCCAATAATACTTTGATAACATCTGATGCATTTTTTTTTAATTTTCTCATTTTTTGGATTAGGTCTTGGCTACCACGAACGACTTTTCAAAGGTGGTACAAAAAATGAAATGTAGATGGCACAACGATTGAACCCTTACTTCAGTGTTTCACTTTTCGCGCTATTTATAAGGGACGATTTTGGTTTCCTGTCTGGAACTCATGCGAGTCATGTGCTCTGATGGAATCCTATGAGACCATCTTGTTCTACCACAGACGGTTTAAGGCCTTGCACATTGACGACACGGTATACAATACCAACCAATAATTTGTATATAATAGTTTTTAAGTAGTTTGTAAGCATTTAGTTTAAGAAAGATCTTCCTTTTTTATATAATTTTTTTAGGGAAAATTGTCCTTGAAAGATACTATAGTATGCTAGGATGTAAACTACCACTGTTAGATTTAAGATATTTTATATTGTATAAGGCTGAAATGAATTCAATAAAACCCAAATAGTTTTGCGCTATTTATAAAAATATATATAATTGTTGTTTGTATGTATTGTTGGTCTGTTATGTTGTATGTGTTGTCATTTATTTTGGTTTAAGACCAAAGGTTGTGCTGAAGTCTTCAGCAGAACCCAAAATTAGCAAAAAGGCGAGACCTTTATTGTTGCAGCTAAAAGTTGACTGTGCAGTTTCGATGGGCGCTACCCCATCTCGTCAGAACTTTCGCAACGAATGTATGTCTTTGACTTAAATCAGCGTTCATATTAGTACCAGCGGTCACATACGACAAATGAGAAGCGCTGATAAACAAAATATTCCACCGAACTAAGTCGACACACTAAAAATCTCACTTTGCCAATTCAATGTTATGCATGTTCTCGCAACAATGCAAAGGTTGTTGTTGTACGGTATGTCCCGTCTTCACTGTACCTCGTGTGTATTGTGTGTCGACTTAGTTCGGTGGAATATTTTGTTTATCAGCGCTTCTCATTTGTCGTATGTGACCGCTGGTACTAATATGAACCCTGTACGGATACGGATCGGCTTAGAATCACCAGCTGAATCGATTTAAGGATGTCTGTCTGTACGTCTGCTGAATTTGGATGAAATCGGTTTAGATTTAGATATAGCCCCCATACAAATACACCTATAATTTACACTATTACTGCTCTAGAATACTCATTTTGCATGGGATCATGATATAATTTTCAGGATCGTCTTATATTTGAACTAGAAACAGTTAACCGGAATGTGGACCAAATGGGTCCATGGTTTTATATAGCCCCCATACAAATGTACATTCGATTTACAATATTACTGTTCTAAAATGCACATTTTACATCGGATCTTGATCAAATTTCCCACACAATGTTACATTTAGACTAGAAACACCTATTTTGAAAACTCGCTATATAGGTCAATGTTTTGGTATAGCCCCCATACAAGTGAGCCCCCAGTTTACACTATTATCACATCTTACATTGGATTTTGATAAAATTTTGCAGATTATGTTATATTTTAATAAAGAATACCAACTTTGAAAGTGATCTATAAGCGTCCACTTTTTAATCAAAATTTGCATATTATATTATATTTCAACTAAGAATACATACTATGAAAATCAAATATTTGGGTCCATATTTTGGTATAACCCCCATACATATTGGGCCCCCATTCTACTGTATTATAGCTCTAGAACCTACATAGTGCCTTGGATCTCGATACAATTTTCCAGATCATATTATATTTCCTCTCGGAATACCTACACGAAAATTGGACCATATGGGTCAATGTTTCCAAATACAACTGTCCCACCAATTTTCAATATTATCGTTTTAAATCCTTCATATTACATCTGATCTGGATTACATTTTCACCGCTCATTATCAGTTTCTGATTTGTTTACATAGATTCAGATTCAACTTATTACAGCCAATCCATTTTGCCATATTCGTTAAATTTGACTAAAGATGCATTTATATTACACTATATAATTAATCGCCCCCCTAATTCAGATTTTTCGGAATTTTCTAACCCATTAAGGAAGGCAACACTTTTTATACACTCCACGAGAGTATTATGTCTTTGTGCATTTGTTTGTAACACCCAAAAGGAAGAGAGATAGACCCATTGTTAATTATACCGATCGACTTAGAATCACTTTTTGAATCGATTTAGCGATGTCCGTCCGTCTGTCTGTCTGTTTGTCCGTCCATCTATTCTTGTAATCACGATACAGGTAGCAATTGTACACAGAACCAAATGAAACTTTGCACAACTAAGTTTTTCGGGATAAGAACGAACGCTATTTAATTTGAAGAAAATCGGTTCAGATTTAGATATAGCCCCCATACGAATTTCACTCCCGATTTGACTCTTTTCACTCTAGATACCACATATTTCAACAGATTTTCTTCAAAATTGGCAAAACATCTTATAGTTCAACTAGAAACATCTGTGGTAAAAATGGGTCAGATCGGTTCAGATTTATATATAGCTCCCATACAAATTTCTCTCCCGATTTGATTTTTTCCGCTCCAGAAACCACATATTGTATCAGATTGTCTTCAAAATTGGCAAACTATCTTATATTTCAACTAGAAACGCCCATGATGAAAATAGGTTAAATCGGTTCAGATTTATATATAGCTCCCATACAAATTTCGCTCCCAATTTGACTTTTTCCGCTCTAGATACCACATATTTTAACAGATTTTCTTCAAAATTGGCAAAACATCTTACATTTCAACTAGAAACACCCATGGTGAAAATGGGTCAGATCGGTTCAGATTTACATATAGATCCAATACATATTTCGCTCCCGGATAGACTTTTTCCGCCCCAGAAACCACAAATTTTCTCCGAATTTCTTTGAAGTGACCACAAAACGTTATATTTGAACTGGAAGAACTTATTTTGAAAGTTAGTCACTTTATTCCATGTTTGGATATAGCCCCGATACAAATATTCTTTTCGATTTGACAAATTGGACCAGATCATATTAGCCTATGATAAGGAAACATACAAAAATTCTTCCCGTTTTCACTTTTTACCGAGTTGAATTGTATTCCGATAGAAAGTGGAGTGTATCGTATAGTCGGCCCCGCCCGACTTTAGCCTTTCCTTACTGGTTTTAATTCCCATGATGATCCCAACCTGAAATTTTAACTGGTTTTATAGGAGATTGTGGGCTATTTTCTGAAATTTTTTGCAAAAAATCTAAATGGCGTTATGTAAGGACAATCACTTCGTTCGAATGAGTGCTTAGAAGCATTGCATGTTCGATGCTTACATGACATTTTTTGATAGGTGAAAGTTATTCACTTTTGGATACGTGGTGAAAGTTCTAATGAACCATTTCTCTGAATTAATGAAAATGAAGTGGAAGAAATCTGAATCTTCGATTTAATTTTAATAATTTTTTAGCACATTTTAAAAACAATACAAATAGTTTTAGAAATATATTTAGTTTTAAGTTATATAATTTTTGAGTACATGTTGTATTTTCTTTGAAAGAAATTTCTCTGGAACATTCTGATCAGCGGCAGTTTTTGTTTCTCTTGTAGAATTCTTCGCATTTCATAAGTTCTCTCTCCGATTTAAAATACTTTTCAGTATATCCTTCTTAGTGTTTTGCCCAAACAATTCAAAAATTAACAATACTTAAAATTGTAAAACTTTATTTTAAAAATGTCACCAACATTTTATATTCTAAAAATGTTCTCAATTTATAATAATCGTTCCTTCGTCATAGACCCATTAGTACAGTATTTTTATGACTCCTACATTATTCAGTATACAAAATGAGATCGATATTTCTATTCTACCCATAGGACCCATATTAAAATCGATTACACAAACCGCAATTAGTCATTTAACATACAACGCAACAGAATTAATTTTTTCGATATTTGATTATTTTACATTTTCTATAAGGAATTTCTATAAGAAATGAAATGAAAAGCTTAACTTAATCATATTGATAGAGAAAATTCTAATTTAAAATTTATTTATTCGCATATGAGAAGCTATATATCTTGAATTAATGATTGGGAAGCAATTGTCATTCATTTATTTGGAAATACTTCCATTTTATTGCTGGGAATAAGTATTACACTACATTTTTGGAAGTGCTTTTGAAAGACTTCATTAGATGACAAAAATATTTTTATTTGAGAAACTATTTAGAATGAATTTGCTTGGATGCATGATTTAGGAGTAATGATAATGTCATTCATTTTGAGCTACTTCCAATTTTTTTTTTGCCGGTTGAAACACTGTAAATTGCCAACTTCAATCAATCATATAATACAAACTATATTGAATAATGCCAAAATTGTATAATAAAAAAAATCGCAGCCACGAGGAGAACAAACGTGCCGACTTCGTCGTATCCCAGCAAAAAGAGAGCACCCAAAGAAGAGAAAAAGATGTTCATCTTATGAATCGGAAAATTGAGATCTTCTCCAATGAATTTAACATGGAGTTGTCATAGGAGGGATGTGCTTTATTTTGAAAGACTTAAAAGTTATTTTAAAGTGTTGCAAAGGATCCACATTTTCACTAGTTTCCATTTCTGTTTTAAAAAATCCGCCGCTGCAGGGGGTAGAACAGCGGACCTTCTGGTTGCTTCTACGGCACTCTAACCATCTCAGCTATGCTCTGTTGTGAGTGCTGAATGACTAAAGCAATCCATTTTGTTCGTTAGAACTGACAATAGGAAACTTAACAAAATATTTATTTAATATGAATTAATATATAACTTAAATACATATTAAATTAAATAAGTATTAAATAAATTAACACAACTTAATTTTACTAATATTATTAAATATTTTAATTACATTAGTAAAGCAATAAATTTGTATTTTTTTTTTCAGAAAAATGTTTAAATTGTTAAAAGTATACAAAATTAAACAATGTTTATTTATAAAACTAAAAAAACAATCCATTTTGTTCGTTAGAACTGACAATAGGAAACTTAACAAAATATTTATTTAGTATGAATTAATATATAACGCAAATTAATATTATATTCAATTACCATTATATAAATTAATACTACTCAGTTTCACTGATATTATGTAGTGTTAATAATTAATAAACATGAACATAATATATTCTCCAGAATTTGAATAAAATCGGCTAAAGTATGTGTATCGATTTAGTCCGTGAGAGACAACACAAAGGGAGGCAATTTTTAAAACGTTGTTTAATATTAAGAAGCAAATAAGGAAAGGCTAAAGTCGGGCGGAGCTGACTATATGACACCCTTCACGCCATTGCAATTAAATTCGATGAGGATTTTGGAAAGTGTCCCATATCACTAATCACAAACTATGTGTTTTCTAGAGCAAAAAAGTAAAATCGGCGACATTTGTATGGAACCTGTATCTGAACCGATTTGAACACTTTTCAAGATAGATATTTCTAGTTATAATATAATGTGTTGTGTCAAATTAAAATCTGTAAGGTGATGCCAACTTTGAGCAAAATGGGAGTTATATATAAATCAGAACCGATTTGACTCATTTTCATCAGAGACTTTTCTAGTTCAAATATAAGGTGTTTTGCTAAATTTGAAGATAATATGTCAAAATATATGGACTCGAGAGCGGAAAACGTAAAATTGAGAGGGAAAAATATATAGGAGCTATACATAAATCTGAACCAATCTGACATTAAAATAAATGTTTCTAGTTGCAATATAATGTATTGTGCAAAATTTTATCAAAATCGGTTGAATTATGTAGATTCTAGATCAAAAAAGTCAAATCGCGAGCAAAATTTGTAGGAGAACTATATATAAATCTGAACCGACCTAACCCACTTTCACCTAATATAATTTTTGTTGTACTATAAGGTGTGGTGCCAAACAAAATCGGTTAAAATGTGTGCTTTATAGAGCAGAAACAGTCAAATCGGGAGCAACATTAGTAGGGGGATATTCCTAAATCTGAACCGATCTTACCAACATCCACCACACGTGTTTCTAGTTGAGTTATACGATGTTGTGCCTAATTAAAAAAAAAATGGGTACAATATGTGATTTCTAGAGCGGAACAGGTCAAATCGGGTGCGACATTTATATGGGGCTATATCTAAATCTGAACCGAGTTGCTTCAAATAAAATAGCATTCGTAAGCATTTGTAAAGATTTGACACTAATTGCGACCTGTACTTTGATTATAAAAATAGATAAATCGGCTCAGCAAGTGATTCTAAGCCAATCTGTATAATAAACGATGGGTCTATGTCGTTTCCTTTTCCATAATACTCTAGTGAAGGGTATAAAAATCCCAAAGAAAACAAGTAAGGAAAAGCTAAAGTCGGGCGGGGCCGACTCTATGATACACTCCGCTTTCTATCCGAATACAATTTAAATCGGTGAAATCGAGAAGGATTTTTGTACCCTGTAAATGTATGTGTTCGACAAAAAATTGTAAATCGGAAAGGACATTTGTATGGGCGTATATTGATATCTGGAACGAAATAGGTGAAATACAATATGTATAGTTTGGCCAAAATCGGTTAAACATTTGGGAGCAACATTTGTATTTGGGCTATATCTAAATCTGAACCGATCTTACCCACTTTCACCATAGGTTTTTTATTTGGATTATAAGATGTTGTGCCAAATTTAAAGAAAATCGAGAACAATATGTGGTTTCTAAAGCAGCAAAAGTCAAGTCGGGAGCGACATTTGTATGGGAACTATATCTAAATCTGAACCGATCTTGCCCAATTTCTTCGCAGGTGCTTATAGTTCGATTATAAGATGTTGTACCAAATTTAAAGAAAATCGAGTAAAATATGTGGTTTCTAAAGCGGCAAAAGTCAAATCGGGAGCGACATTTGTATGGGGCTATATCTAAATCTGAACCGATCTTACCTAATTTCTGCATATGTGTTTCTAGTTGGTTTATAAGATGTTGTACCAAATTTAAAGAAAATCGGGTTCAATATGTGGTTTCCAGAGCGGAAAATGTCTTATCGGGAGCGACATTTGTATGGGGGCTATATCTAAATCTGAACCGATTTGCTTCAAATTAAATAGCGTTCGTCCTTGATCCACAAAACTTATTTGTGGAAATTTTTGTTAAGATCGGACCATAATTGCGACCTGCAATTTGATTACAACAATAGATGGACAGACAGACAGACGGACAAATCGATTCAAAAAGTGATTTTAAGTCGATCGGTATACTTAACAATGGGTCTATCTCGTTTCCTTATGGGTGTTACAAACAAATGCACAAAGCCATAATACTCTCGTGGAGTGTATAAAAATGAAATGTTTCATCATATTTCATAAAACAAAATTGTTAAATTAGTGAAACTTAGTTTCATAAGATCAATGAAAGATGTCATTGTATTAAAGAAACAATTCTTAAAGATTATGAAATATGTCATAACCAATGTGTTGTGTTATGAAATGTCTTCATAAATATAATGAAGGATTTCATAGTTTTTATGAAATGTTTCATAACTTACAACTACATATTTAGTGTATCGACTTTGTTCGGTTGAATGCTAGCAATACTTATTTGTCCTCTGTTAACTCTGACATAATTATGAACCCTGATTTAGGTGAAAGATATACTCATTGCAAAGACTCTCGCATTGGTGGTCTGTTTTGATGGGTTAGTCAACAAGTCAGACCTTTTTTTGCTTTTTTTGTCTATAGTGCATACTTCAGTTTAAATAATCAATATTTATGAATCTTTTTCATAAAATTAATGAAGTTTATTTATAAAATTTTCATAAGTTTTATTATGACAAATAATTAATTTGTATGACAAAGTTCATCGAATGAAGAACTGCATTTCATAGTTTCTAAGAAATGTTTTTTAAATTCTGTGACACTTTTCATTGATTTGTGCTTTTTGAAACATGTTTCATACATTTTATGAAGTGTTTCTTTGGCGACTTTTTAATGAAAATTTTCAAGATAATTCTATCAGTGTATAAATTCAGTGGTATAAACGTTAGATTTTTGTTTGTCGAATTTTCTGACTTTCCTTTCCAGGATCAAAAACTTTCCCTCATGTCTTCATACCGGAAGTGTTTATTTAACCAAACGTATGGTCATTTATAGCCTAGGACAATATTTATACAATTGACACTATTTTACCATGTTTAAGCAATTATTGTATCAAAAATCTGCACTACCATCACTATTTGTTATATTACTTGTGCCACATGTACTCGAGAGCGCCAAGTGTTTGAAATTTATCTAATCAGGACTTGTCAATAAATGTTCTCAATAAAGAGAAATGCGTATGAATTTATTCTCTTTTAACGAATTCTTGCATTACATTGTCTAAGAGAAGTCCCAAAAACTCCTTTCAATGCTTGCTCAATTTGAGAGAGAGCGCCAACGTATCATTACTTCACATCTTAAAGTGAAATCTTGTGCAGATAAATTCAAAGAGTGTCTAAAACTCAACCAAGTTTCGGCCGTGGCAAAAGGACAGTCAGCTGTTAGTCTTTCGCTTTTCGTTGAAGCAGCTTCTTATGAAGCTGCTATTATTGTGATATCGGAAATCAGTTGTATATTGAGATTTTAAACTTGAATAACGACCAATGTCGTCTTGAAACGTGAATAATTACAAAACACCAAAATGTACACATGAAATAATTAGACTGAATGAAGGTCAAGGGAAGCCAGACTGATCATTTCACATTAATATGGAAATGGAATTTTTACTGTAAATAAGGTTGAGTGGACAATGCTATGTGAAAGTGTTTAACGAAATCGCTCATCTTAGTTATAGGTTTTAACATGTTTAACAATATTAAATTTAGTGGAGAAATATATGAATTAAATTCTGTTGTCAATATTTCGAGAAGACGTGCAGCAATTTCGCGATGCTTAACATGCATCATAAGCAGCGAATCGAAAATGATAAAAAAAGAAAACGTGACAATAATAATTAATAATATTGATAATTGAATGCCGGGAATGGGATAGGAAAGTCGATGATTGGTCATCCTCCATATTATCTGGTTAATGGCACTGCAACACACTGGGCTAAACTATGCCGAACGGCAACCATGGAATACTAATAAGTTGTGAAAAGCTGAGTTCGAATCAGAATCCAGTAAGAATAAGCCATATTTTATATATCTAAGGTCATTAAAATTGATTGGGATTTTCCAACTCTTCGAATTGCCAGAATAGAAGGAGTGATTTAAAATATTTCAGAATTGTTTAGGAATGGTATCAGGTTTTATCTATATCAAATCTTCTAAAAGTAAAAAGTCATAAAAGCACATAGTCGTCGGTCGAACGAAAATCATGAACTGATTTAAGCCACTTCCTGCATTTTCTAGAGCGGAAAAAAGTCAAATAAGTATGGGAGCTATACATAAATATGAACCGATTTGAACCACATTCACCACAGACATTTCCAGTTAAAATGTTTGTTGCGCCAAATTTCAAAGTCGGGAGCGAACTTTGTAGGTGAGCTAAATATAAATCTCAACCGATCTGACCCATTTCCAACACAGATTTTTCTAGTTAAAATATAAGATGTTGCACCAATTTTGAAGAAAATCTCAACTAGGGAGCGACATGTGTATGGGGGCTATATCTAAATCTGAATCTATTTATTCCAAATTAAACAGCGTACGTAATTGACTTGCAAAACTTACTTGTGTCAATTTTTGTGAGGATACAAGAATAGATGAACAGACTGACATGGCCAAATAGATTCAGAAAGAGATTCTAAGTCGATCGGTGTAATAATGATAGGTCCATCTATCCTCCTTTGGGGAGTTACAATCAAATGCTCAAAGACATAATATCCTAGTCGAGGGTATAAAAACGAACAAACGTTCACTCTGCGTAGCCGAAGTTGAACATACCATTCCATACAGAGCAGAAAACCTTCAAGCCTGCCCGAAAGCTAGCAACGCAGCAGAACTTCAGTCTGCGTAGCCGACTGTTAACAAGTTCAATTTCTAAGCCTCCACACATTTTTTTCAGTTTCTAAATTTTCAGATTTAAAAATTTGAAGAATAAAATTTTTGTCAAACACCGAATAACGTTATTTAACAATTTGTTATGTTGTGATCACGATCCAGAATCTTGCATACAGTTTAGGAGATATACATATAATTACACAAAATAGATATACACAAAATACATCGGAAAACAAGTAAGGAAAGGCTAAAGTCGGGAGGGGCCGACTATATGATACACTACACTTTCTGAACGAATACAATTCAATTCGGTAAAAAAGTGAAAACTGGAAGAATTTCTGTGTGTTTCCTAATCATAGACTAATATGACATGACCCAATTAGTCAAATCGAAAAGAATATTTGTATCGGGGCTATATCCAAACATGGAATGATGTGACCCACTTACAGAATAGGTCCATCCAATTCAAATATAACGTGTTATGTTCAATTCGAAGAAATTCGGTGAAAATACGTGGTTTATGAGGCGTAAAAAATTAAGCCGGGAGCGAAATTTGTATGGGAGCTATATATAAAGCTGAACCGATCTGGCTCATTTTCACCCTGGGCATTTCTAGTGGAAAAATAATATATTTTGCCAAATTTGAAGAAAATCTATTAAAATATGTGGTATCTAGAGTAAAATGAGTCATATCGGGAATGAAATTCGTATCGGGACTATATCTAAATTAGAACCGATCTGACTCATATTCACCATGAGTGTTTCTAGTTGAAATATAAGATATTTTGCAAGATTTGAAGAAGATCTGTTAAAATATGTTGTTTATAGAGTGGAAAACGTCAAATCGGAAGTGAAATTTGTGTGGGCGGTATATATAAATCTGAACCGATCTGACCAATTTTCACCATTGTGCGAAGTTTCGTTTAGTTCTAGCCACAATTGCGACCTGATCTTTGATTACAAGAATAGATGGACAGACAGACTGACATTGATAAATCGATTCATAAAGTGATTCTAAGTTGATCTGTATAATTAACAATGGGTCTATCTCGCTTCCTTTTGGGTGTTACAAACAAATGCACAAAGACATAATACTCTCGTGGATTGTTATTACAAAATTCACTAAGGTTAAGAAGTTTTGATAATGTGCACGTCAGTGTTTCTATCCGATATACCATTGGGCATGGGTGATTCCACGTAAAGTGACCCTTTTTTCGACAGAATTTCAAAATCAATTTATAATTTAAGAAAACACCGATAAACAATCGTACTTCTCATAATACATATTTTTGAAAATATTTCAAAAAAATTATGACAACAATGGGTCTGATCATTTCATTTTCCAGATATAGACTGGTGTCGTAACAGTATTTCCGTCAAAATGTCACGCCCGTTACAATTTAAATATCCTATATTTCTTATATTCATAAAGAGATGTCGCTAATGTATACTTTAGAAGAAGGTGTATGAACTACTCTTTTGATTAGCAAAAATGAATAAAGTCATGTAATGGAAGAATATTACAGAATTCAAAAAAATAAGTAAAATCTCAAGAATTTTTTCAAAGCTAAGGTCACACCCGTGACGCTCTAGATTGTAGTATATCTCCTATATTTAAAACGCTAAGACATATTTGTATTTGCAATCATATCCAGTTTAACCTTCCGTTTTCAATTGGCAGTATAGTAAAAATCTCACTCAATGAATATGGCAGATATTTAAACATATTCAAGGAAAAGTGTCACACCCGTTCCAATGGAATCACCCACATCAAACGCTAAACGTTTCCGGTGCAAACTACGCAATGGCAATAAACAAATCAGAAGAATTTTGTCTTTGGTTTTGTGGAAAAGTCAAATCGATAGCGAAATTTGTATGTAAATCTGAACCGATCTGAAATGTAAGGTGTTGTAGCAAATTTGAACAAAATCGATTAAAATATGTGGTTTCTAGAGCGTAAAAAGTCAAATCTGGAGCAAAATTTGTAAGGGAGATATATCTACACACGTTATATTTCAGGTGGAAACATACATTGTGGTAGTAGTTCTCATAGGTTCACGAATTCAATTGTAATGGGGTAGAAAGTGGAGGGCATTACATAGTTGGGTCCGCCAAACACGCCATTTTGTACGCTTTATGTGATTATAAAAACTTTATAAAATAAAAACAAGTAAGGAAAGGCTAAAGTCGGGCGGGGTCGACTATATGATACCCTCCACCACTCCCTGCGTATATACCTCGATTTGATTAGTAAACAGTTATTGGGCGATTTTATGTTGGTCATATAAATTGTACAGATACTATAAATTAATCTGTAGTCATAATGGATAAATCTGACGGACATTTGTAGGGGGTCTATCATTCACGGTAGGTATTCCTAGTTGAAATATATCATGATCTGCAAATTTTCATCCGGATCCAATGTAAGATGTAGGTTCTAGAGCGGTAATAGAGTTAAATGAGGGTCCCATTTGTATGGGATCCATTTGTAAGTAAAAAGTGGTCACTTATAGATCACTTTCAAAGTAGGTATTCTTTATGTAATTGTAAAATGATCTGCAAAATTTTATCAAGATTCAATGTAAGGTGTGGTTTCTAGAGCGATAATAGTGTAAACTGGGGAGCCATTTGTATGGGGCTATTCCAAAACATAGACCTATATTGCTGGCTTTCAAAGTTGGTGTAAATGTAAGATGGAGTGGGAAATTTGATCAAGATCTGATGTAAAATGTACATTTTAGAGCAGTAATAGTGTGCATCGGAGGTACATTTCTAAACCATTTTCAAGTGTAATTCAAAAGTTTTCATTTGAAATTCAAAAATTATTCCATTTGTAAATCAAAAATTATTCCATTTGCAATTCAAAAAGGGTAAACAAAATTATTTAAGCAAAATATGCATTAGGTTGGGTATAGAATGATCATGAATAGAACAGTAATAGGATAAATTGGTGGGATATTTTTATGGAGGTCTTGGCCTAAAAATTGCATGACAATGGGACAACAACTGCGACATGTAGAGACGGACGGACAGGTAGACATCGTTAAATGGACTCTAAGCCGATCGGTATACATAAATGTGGGTCTAGCTCAATTATTTCTTGGCGTTACAAACATTTGGCTTGAAACTAACTAATAATACCCTATTCCATGAAGTGCTGTAGGGTAAAAAACGAGCGTCATTGTTCTACATTTATACATAAATCAGTTACATGTGGACCTAGGTTTTTTATACCCTCCTCCTCCAGAATGGGGGTATACTAACTTTGTCATTCCGTTTGTAACACCTTGAAATAGCGACCTGAGACCCTATAAAGTGTATATATTCTTGACTAGCAGTACCCGCTGCTTCGCACGCGAAAAAGCCAGTTATTTGTTAATTTTATCCGTCACAGTTTATTTAATTTTCTTTTGGTGGATACAGATAAATCTAAAATAGTAATTTGGAAACCTCCTATTAGCTAGCACTCACACACAGTCAAAGGAATGTGCTTGTCGATATGCACTATTTTAGCTGAACTACTTCGTATGTATAATTTTCTACCAAGTTTTGAACAAAATATTACAACCATTTATATCCTCGATCAAATGTTTCTAGATTCAGCCAGCCAGTTTATAACTTTTAGCACTTCTTTCCCAAAAAGTACACATTTTGAAAAATCGCTATAGGTAAAATGTGTTTTTGCTTCCCCTAAAAATATGTACTTTATTTGGTAACACATTTATTTCTTGTTGTCCCGTATCCCCCCTTTTAAGTACAAATTTTGAAATATTCATTTATATTCCGCGCTTACGTAATTAAATGATTGTACAGCATTTTTATCCCTTTTCGTCCCGCGCACCCAATAAAAGTAAAAATTTCGAAAAATCAAACTACTGCGCTTCTATATGGTCCATCCCTTTTTGTCACGCTCGCAACTTAAAAGTAAAAATCCAATTTTACTTCATTTCTATATGCGAGAGGAATTTACATATCAAATTTCACGATTCTAGCTGTAATACTTTAGTTGGTACCATTTTTATCCCTTTTTGTCCCGCTCGCCCCTTAAAAGTACAAATTTCGAAAAATACAATTTTACTTCGTTTCTATATGGTCAGAGGAATTTGCATACCAAATTTCACGATTCTAGCTGTAATACATTAGTTGGTACCATTTTTGTCCCGCTCGCCCCTTAAAAGTACATATTTCGAAAAATCCAATTTTACTTCGTTTCTATATGGTCAGAGGAATTTACATACCAAATTTCACGATTCTAGCTGTAATACTTTAGTTGGTACCATTTTTATCCCTTTATGTCCCGCTCGCCCCTTAAAAGTACATATTTCGAAAAATCCAATTTTACTTCGTTTCTAAAGGGTGATTTTTTAAGAGCTTGATAACTTTTTTAAAAAAAAAAACGCATAAAATTTGCAAAATCTCATCGGTTCTTTATTTGAAACGTTAGATTGGTCCATGACATTTACTTTTTGAAGATAATTTCATTTAAATGTTGACCGCGGCTGCGTCTTAGGTGGTCCATCCGCTTAGTCCAATTTTGGCATTTCCACGTTTTTGAGTAACAGAGACCCAATTGGTGCGAACGGCGACGAATCGAAAATTGGTGGTCATCATTAACACTGGCCGATACAGCTGCGATATTTTCTTCAGTTCGCACTCTACGTAAGCGTGTTGGTGGTTTAATGTCCAACAATGTAAATTTGGTGCGAAATTTAGTCACAATAGCCCGAATAGCCGCTTCAGTGGGTCGATTAAACTGACCATAAAATGGAAGCACGCAATGAACTTTCTTAACAGAGCACGCATTTTGATAATAAAATTCAATAATTTGCAAGCGTTGTTCGTTTGTAAGACGATTCATGATGAAATGTCAAAGCATACTGAGCATCTTTCTCTTTGACACCATGTCTGAAATCCCACGTGATCTGTCAAATACTAATGCATGAAAATCCTAACCTCAAAAAAATCACTCTTTATATGGTCAGAGGAATTTACATACCAAATTTCACGATTCTAGCTGTAATACATTAGTTGGTACCATTTTTGTCCCGCTCGCCCCTTAAAAGTACATATTTCGAAAAATCCAATTTTACTTCGTTTCTATATGGTCAGAGGAATTTACATACCAAATTTCACGATTCTAGCTGTAATACTTTAGTTGGTACCATTTTTATCCCTTTATGTCCCGCTCGCCCCTTAAAAGTACATATTTCGAAAAATCCAATTTTACTTCGTTTCTATATGGTCAGAGGAATTTACATACCAAATTTCATGATTCTAGCTGTAATACTTTAGTTGGTACCATTTGTATCCCTTTTTGTCCCGATCGGCCCTTAAAAGTACAAATTTCGAAAAATACAATTTTACTTCGTTTCTATATGGTCAGAGGAATTTACATACAAAATTTCACGATTCTAGCTGTAATACTTTAGTTGGTACCATTTTTATCCCTTTTTGTCCCGCTCGTCCCTTAAAAGTACAAATTTCGAAAAATACAATTTTACTTCTTTTCTATATGGTCAGAGGAATTTACATACCAAATTTCACGATTCTAGCTGTAATACATTAGTTGGTACCATTTTTGTCCCGCTCGCCCCTTAAAATTACAAATTTCGAAAAATACAATTTTACTTCGTTTCTATATGGTCAGAGGAATTTACATACCAAATTTCACGATTCTAGCTGTAATACTTTAGTTGGTACCATTTGTATCCCTTTTTGTCCCGATCGGCCCTTAAAAGTACAAATTTCGAAAAATACAATTTTACTTCGTTTCTATATGGTCAGAGGAATTTACATACAAAATTTCACGATTCTAGCTGTAATACTTTAGTTGGTACCATTTTTATCCCTTTTTGTCCCGCTCGCCCCTTAAAAGTACAAATTTCGAAAAATACAATTTTACTTCGTTTCTATATGGTCAGAGGAATTTACGTACCAAATTTCACGATTCTAGCTGTAATACATTAGTTGGTACCATTTTTGTCCCGCTCGCCCCTTAAAATTACAAATTTCGAAAAATACAATTTTACTTCGTTTCTATATGGTCAGAGGAATTTACATACCAAATTTCACGATTCTAGCTGTAATACTTTAGTTGGTACCATTTTTATCCCTTTTTGTCCCGCTCGCCCCTTAAAAGTACAAATTTCGAAAAATACAATTTTACTTCGTTTCTATATGGTCAGAGGAATTTACATACCAAATTTCACGATTCTAGCTGTAATACATTAGTTGGTACCATTTTTGTCCCGCTCGCCCCTTAAAAGTACATATTTCGAAAAATCCAATTTTACTTCGTTTCTATATGGTCAGAGGAATTTACATACCAAATTTCACGATTCTAGCTGTAATACTTTAGTTGGTACCATTTTTATCCCTTTATGTCCCGCTCGCCCCTTAAAAGTACATATTTCGAAAAATCCAATTTTACTTCGTTTCTATATGGTCAGAGGAATTTACATACCAAATTTCACGATTCTAGCTGTAATACTTTAGTTGGTACCATTTGTATCCCTTTTTGTCCCGATCGGCCCTTAAAAGTACAAATTTCGAAAAATACAATTTTACTTCGTTTCTATATGGTCAGAGGAATTTACATACAAAATTTCACGATTCTAGCTGTAATACTTTAGTTGGTACCATTTTTATCCCTTTTTGTCCCGCTCGTCCCTTAAAAGTACAAATTTCGAAAAATACAATTTTACTTCTTTTCTATATGGTCAGAGGAATTTACATACCAAATTTCACGATTCTAGCTGTAATACTTTAGTTGGTACCATTTTTATCCCTTTATGTCCCGCTCGCCCCTTAAAAGTACATATTTCGAAAAATCCAATTTTACTTCGTTTCTATATGGTCAGAGGAATTTACATACCAAATTTCACGATTCTAGCTGTAATACTTTAGTTGGTACCATTTGTATCCCTTTTTGTCCCGATCGGCCCTTAAAAGTACAAATTTCGAAAAATACAATTTTACTTCGTTTCTATATGGTCAGAGGAATTTACATACAAAATTTCACGATTCTAGCTGTAATACTTTAGTTGGTACCATTTTTATCCCTTTTTGTCCCGCTCGTCCCTTAAAAGTACAAATTTCGAAAAATACAATTTTACTTCTTTTCTATATGGTCAGAGGAATTTACATACCAAATTTCACGATTCTAGCTGTAATACTTTAGTTGGTACCATTTTTATCCCTTTTTGTCCCGCTCGCCCCTTAAAAGTACAAATTTCGAAAAATACAATTTTACTTCGTTTCTATATGGCCAGAGGAATTTACATACCAAATTTCACGATTCTAGCTGTAATACTTTAGTTGGTAGCATTTTTATCCCTTTTTGTCCCGCTCGCCCCTTAAAAGTACAAATTTCGAAAAATCCAATTTTACTTCGTTTCTATATGGCCAGAGGAATTTACATACCAAATTTCACGATTCTAGCTGTAATACTTTAGTTGGTACCATTTTTATCCCTTTTTGTCCCGATCGGCCCTTAAAAGTACAAATTTCGAAAAATACAATTTTACTTCGTTTCTATATGGTCAGAGGAATTTACATACCAAATTTCACGATTCTAGCTGTAATACTTTAGTTGGTACCATTTTTATCCCTTTATGTCCCGCTCGCCCCTTAAAAGTACATATTTCGAAAAATCCAATTTTACTTCGTTTCTATATGGTCAGAGGAATTTACATACCAAATTTCACGATTCTAGCTGTAATACTTTAGTTGGTACCATTTTTATCCCTTTATGTCCCGCTCGCCCCTTAAAAGTACATATTTCGAAAAATCCAATTTTACTTCGTTTCTATATGGTCAGAGGAATTTACATACCAAATTTCACGATTCTAGCTGTAATACTTTAGTTGGTACCATTTGTATCCCTTTTTGTCCCGATCGGCCCTTAAAAGTACAAATTTCGAAAAATACAATTTTACTTCGTTTCTATATGGTCAGAGGAATTTACATACAAAATTTCACGATTCTAGCTGTAATACTTTAGTTGGTACCATTTTTATCCCTTTTTGTCCCGCTCGTCCCTTAAAAGTACAAATTTCGAAAAATACAATTTTACTTCTTTTCTATATGGTCAGAGGAATTTACATACCAAATTTCACGATTCTAGCTGTAATACATTAGTTGGTACCATTTTTGTCCCGCTCGCCCCTTAAAATTACAAATTTCGAAAAATACAATTTTACTTCGTTTCTATATGGTCAGAGGAATTTACATACCAAATTTCACGATTCTAGCTGTAATACTTTAGTTGGTACCATTTGTATCCCTTTTTGTCCCGATCGGCCCTTAAAAGTACAAATTTCGAAAAATACAATTTTACTTCGTTTCTATATGGTCAGAGGAATTTACATACAAAATTTCACGATTCTAGCTGTAATACTTTAGTTGGTACCATTTTTATCCCTTTTTGTCCCGCTCGCCCCTTAAAAGTACAAATTTCGAAAAATACAATTTTACTTCGTTTCTAAAGGGTGATTTTTTAAGAGCTTGATAACTTTTTTAAAAAAAAAACGCATAAAATTTGCAAAATCTCATCGGTTCTTTATTTGAAACGTTAGATTGGTCCATGACATTTACTTTTTGAAGATAATTTCATTTAAATGTTGACCGCGGCTGCGTCTTAGGTGGTCCATCCGCTTAGTCCAATTTTGGCATTTCCACGTTTTTGAGTAACAGAGGCCCAATTGCTGCGAACGGCGACGAATCGAAAATTGGTGGTCATCATTAACACTGGCCGATACAGCTGCGATATTTTCTTCAGTTCGCACTCTACGTAAGCGTGTTGGTGGTTTAATGTCCAACAATGTAAATTTGGTGCGAAATTTAGTCACAATAGCCCGAATAGCCGCTTCAGTGGGTCGATTAAACTGACCATAAAATGGAAGCGCGCAATGAACTTTCTTAACAGAGCACGCATTTTGATAATAAAATTCAATAATTTGCAAGCGTTGTTCGTTTGTAAGACGATTCATGATGAAATGTCAAAGCATACTGAGCATCTTTCTCTTTGACACCATGTCTGAAATCCCACGTGATCTGTCAAATACTAATGCATGAAAATCCTAACCTCAAAAAAATCACTCTTTATATGGTCAGAGGAATTTACGTACCAAATTTCACGATTCTAGCTGTAATACATTAGTTGGTACCATTTTTGTCCCGCTCGCCCCTTAAAATTACAAATTTCGAAAAATACAATTTTACTTCGTTTCTATATGGTCAGAGGAATTTACATACCAAATTTCACGATTCTAGCTGTAATACTTTAGTTGGTACCATTTTTATCCCTTTTTGTCCCGCTCGCCCCTTAAAAGTACAAATTTCGAAAAATACAATTTTACTTCGTTTCTATATGGTCAGAGGAATTTACATACCAAATTTCACGATTCTAGCTGTAATACATTAGTTGGTACCATTTTTGTCCCGCTCGCCCCTTAAAAGTACATATTTCGAAAAATCCAATTTTACTTCGTTTCTATATGGTCAGAGGAATTTACATACCAAATTTCACGATTCTAGCTGTAATACTTTAGTTGGTACCATTTTTATCCCTTTATGTCCCGCTCGCCCCTTAAAAGTACATATTTCGAAAAATCCAATTTTACTTCGTTTCTATATGGTCAGAGGAATTTACATACCAAATTTCACGATTCTAGCTGTAATACTTTAGTACCATTGTATCCCTTTTTGTCCCGATCGGCCCTTAAAAGTACAAATTTCGAAAAATACAATTTTACTTCGTTTCTATATGGTCAGAGGAATTTACATACAAAATTTCACGATTCTAGCTGTAATACTTTAGTTGGTACCATTTTTATCCCTTTTTGTCCCGCTCGTCCCTTAAAAGTACAAATTTCGAAAATACAATTTTACTTCTTTTCTATATGGTCAGAGGAATTTACATACCAAATTTCACGATTCTAGCTGTAATACTTTAGTTGGTACCATTTTTATCCCTTTTTGTCCCGCTCGCCCCTTAAAAGTACAAATTTCGAAAAATACAATTTTACTTCGTTTCTATATGGCCAGAGGAATTTACATACCAAATTTCACGATTCTAGCTGTAATACTTTAGTTGGTAGCATTTTTATCCCTTTTTGTCCCGCTCGCCCCTTAAAAGTACAAATTTCGAAAAATCCAATTTTACTTCGTTTCTATATGGCCAGAGGAATTTACATACCAAATTTCACGATTCTAGCTGTAATACTTTAGTTGGTACCATTTTTATCCCTTTTTGTCCCGATCGGCCCTTAAAAGTACAAATTTCGAAAATACAATTTTACTTCGTTTCTATATGGTCAGAGGAATTTACATACCAAATTTCACGATTCTAGCTGTAATACTTTAGTTGGTACCATTTTTATCCCTTTTTGTCCCGCTCGTCCCTTAAAAGTACAAATTTCGAAGAATACAATTTTACTTCGTTTCTATGTGGTCAGAGGAATTTACATACCAAATTTCACGATTCTAGCTTTAATACTTTAGTTGGTACCATTTTTATCCCTTTTTGTCCCGCTCGCCCCTTAAAAGTACAAATTTCGAAAAATCCAATTTTACTTCGTTTCTATATGGCCAGAGGAATTTACATACCAAATTTCACGATTCTAGCTGTAATACTTTAGTTGGTACCATTTTATCCCTTTTTGTCCCGCTCTCCCCTTAAAAGTACAAATTTCGAAAAATTTAATTTTACTTCGTTTCTGTATCGTCAGAGGAATTTACATACCAAATTTCACGATTCTAGCTGTAATACTTTAGTTGGTACCATTTTTATCCCTTTTGTCCCGATCGGCCCTTAAAAGTACAAATTTCGAAAAATCCTTTTTTGTAGCTCGTCTGCATGGTCATTGCAAGGAACTCACCGAAATTCATGTTTATAGCTACTGCCGTTTAGTCAGGACGAAGGTTCGATGTTTATCCCTTTTTGGGCCATTTTATCCCCTAAAAGTACGAATTTCGTAAAACCCTTTCTTAGTCGACGTCTACGTCATATTTGGGAACTACCCTGAAAATTTCATGACCCTGGCTTCAGCCGTTTGGTCTGGGGGCTGGTCAATGATAAGTCAGTCAGTCAGTCAGTCAGTCAGTCAATCAGTCAGTCAGTAACGCAACTCTTTTATATATATAGATAGTCATAAAATTCTAAGACGATCTAGCCATGTCCGTCCGTTTGTTAAAAGCACGCTAACATCTAAACGAAGGGAACAAGTAAATTAAAAATAATGTGTCCTATAATCGTAGATCGAGATTGAAACTGGTCGAAATCGGTCCAATGGGAAAATTTTTTCCCTCACAAGGACTAAAAATACCCATAATAACCCCTAAAATCTTAGAATATATAAGGATATTTTTCAATATGTCTGCTTGTACTTATTTGATATTGAGTATGCGTATTCATTTTTATACCCTCCACTAGGGTATTATCTCTTTGTGCATTTGTTTGTAACATCCAAAAGGAAGCGAGATAGACCCATTGTTAAATATACCGATCGACTTAGAATCACTTTTTGAATCGATTTAGCCATGTCCGTCTGTCCGTCTGTTATCCGATCATAACAAAAATTGACGTAAGTGAGTTTTATGGTCCAAGGACGAACCCTATTTAATTTAGATATAGCACCCATACAAATGTCGCCCCCGATTTGACTTTTTCCGCTCTAGAAACCACATGTTTTAAAAGATTTGCTTCAAATTAGGCACAGTATCTTATAATTGAACTAGAAACACCTGTGGGGAAATTGGGCCAGATCGGTTCAGATTAAGATATAGCTTCCATAAAAATGTCGCTCCCGATTTGACTTTTTCCACTCTAGAAACCATATATTTTAACCGACGTTCTTAAAATTTGGCAAAATACATTATATTTCAAAAAAAGTGGGCCACATATTTTCAGGTTTTAATACAACAATCATACAAATGTGCTTTCCGATTTAACTTAAATGAAAACATACATTGTGAGAGTATGTCACATCGGTGCATTATATAGGGCCCATCCAAAAATAGTTTCCGATTGCACCTTTTTCACCGAATTCAATTGTAATGGGGTAGAAAGTGGAGGGTATCATATAGTCGGCCCCGTCCGATTTTGGCCTTTTCTTACTTGTTATTCGTTGGGGGTGAAATGGGGCAAAAAGGGATACAAATTGTACGTATCAACCGACAACAGCTAGAAACGTGAAAATCGGTGTGTACATTCCTCTAGTTGAGTAGATACATACGTAAAATGGGAATAGGGGGATACAAATGGTAGCATTCCAACGGCTGCACCTAGAATATACAGTATACATTCCTCTGATTGCGTAGACATGTAAAATAAACGGATTTTTCGAAATTCGGGGTAGATATCGTACCAACCAAATGACCGCAGCTGTAGTCATGAAATTCGGAGTATACATTCCTCTGACTGTGTACACACGAAAAATAAAACGATTTTTCCAAAATTCGCTCCCGATTAGACTTTTTGCGCCCTATAAATCACATATAGTACCCGATTTTCTTCAAATTTTGCATAACACCTTATAATCTAACTAGAAATACCTGTGACGACAGCGTGTTAGATCGGTTCAGATTTAGATATAGTCCCCATACAAATGTCGGTCCCGATTTGACTTTTTCCGCTCTAAAAACCGCATGTTCCCGATTTTCTTTAAAATTGGGACAACATTTTGTAATTGAAATAGAAACGCCTATGCTGAAAGTGGGTAAGATCGGTTCAGATTTATATATAGTCCCCATATTGATAAGCGGGTTATCCTCAAATTTGATTTAACAACTTATAATCGAACTATAAACACCTGTGGCGAAAGCGGATTAGATCGGTTCAGATTTAGATATAGCCCCCATACAAATGTCGCTCCCGATTTGACTTTTTCCGATCTAGAATCCATATATTGTACCCTATTTTCTTTAAAATTGGCACAACATTTTATAATCGAACTAGAAACACCAATGCTGAAAGTGGGTAAGATCGGTTCAGATTTAGACATAGCCCCAATACAAATGTTGCTCCCGAATGTATAATCGATTTTGGCCAAACTTTATATTTTATATTTCACCAAACATGGTGAAAGCGGGTCACATCGTTCCATGTTTCAATATACCCCCATACAGATGTCCTTTCCGATTTAACATTTTTGTCAAACACATACATTTACAGGATTCAAAAATCCTTCCCGATTTCACTTTTTTACTGAATTGAATTGTAGTGAGGTAGAAAGTGGGGTGTATCATATAGTCGTCGTTTCAACTAGGAATACCTACCGTGAATGAGAAATATATAGGCGCATGTTTTGGCACAGGCCTCAAGTGTTGTTATAGGCCCCCTTCAAATGTCCGTCCGATTCATCCTATTACCGCTGTATAATCTGTATTTATCATTGAAGAAGAATATTTATTTTTTGAATTGACTTGAAGTATTATTTCGATATGTAAACGTATTGGTAGCCTTGCCTTTTGAGCGTGGTTTGAAATAATAAAAATATTATATTTATTTATAAAATTATTTTGTCAATATTTATATTTGTTTTGGTTTGGCTATAGTGTACTTAAACACGATAACTGTCAAAATGGGTTAAGGAATTTATTCAAACTTTGCACATAGTAATATATTCCCCAAAAATACTTAGTTTAACATCGAAGATGGGCCAAATTGTCACGCGCCTTCTGGTACCTCTCACACAAACAGCCCATATTCCAATGTTAAATTAAAACTCATATAACATCCACACGGATAATCGGAATCAGCTATTTGATAATGTTTTTATAATCACTTTAAGTGTACTAAATATGATGAGTTTTGCCACGCCCCTTCAAGTACCTTCCACACAAATCACGCAAAACTACGTAGAATTTAAGCTGTTATAACTTCTATACTGATTATCGGAATACTTTGAAATTTGATATTTAGCAATGTTTTTTTAGTGGTTACATTCGCGGAATACGGGATATATTGGAACGATAAGTGGCATCAACTTTTGTTACAATAAAACCAAATTAACATCCAAAAATCAAAATCATTTGTAATTTGATATTATAAAAATGTTTTTATAATCACTTTAAACCTTAAAGTATTTATGCTTTAGTCACGCCCCTTTTTGTACCCCCCACACAAATGTCTCTATTCTAGGTAAAATTAAATGCTATATCCAAACATGGAATATAGTGACTAACTTTCACAATTAGTTCATCCAGTTGAAATATAACGTGTTAAGCTCATTTTGTGAAAATTCGTGCTTTATGGTGCGGAAAAAGTCTATCCGAAATTTGTATGGGAAATTTTTGGGACGAAATTTGTATGGGAGCTATATGTAAATCTGAACCGATGACCCATTTTCACCATGGGTGTTTCCAGTTGAAATATGAGATATTTTGAAAGATTTGAAGAAGAACTGTTAATATATGTGATTTATAGAGTGGAAAAAGTCAAATCGGGAATGAAATTTATGTGGGAGCTATATATAAATCTGAACCGATCTAACCCATTTGCGTCATAGCTGTTTATAGAACAAATATAGATATTTCGCCTAATTTGATGAGGATCTGTTAAAATATGTGGCTTCTAGAGCAAAAAAATCAAATCGGGAGCTATATATAAATCTGAACCGATCTGACCTATATTCACCACGGATGTTTCTAGTGGAAATATATGATCTTTTGCCAAATCTGAAGACATTCTGATACAATATGTGGTTTCTAGAGCGGAAAAAGTCAAATCGGGAGCGAAATTTGTTTGGGGCTATATCTAAATCTGAACCGATTTAATCAATTTTCAACACAGATGTTTCTAGTAGAATTATAAGGTACTGCAAGGTATTTTGAAGCAAATCAAGTGAAATATGTGGTCTCTAGAACGGAAAAAGTCAAATCGGGAGCGAAATTTGTATGGGAGCTATATATAAATCCGAACCGATCTAAAACTTTTTTTACCACAGGTGTTTCTAGTTGAAATATAAGATGTTTTGCCAATTTTAAAGAAAATCTGTTGCAATATGTGGTATCTACACCATTTCCAAGTGTTATTCAGAAAAGATCAATTGTTATTCAGAACTCGTCAATTGAAATTCAGATATTCCATTTGAAATTCAGAACTCATCACTTGATATTCAGAAATTCCATTTGAAATTCAGAACTCATCACTTGATATTCATAAATTCCATTTCAAATTCAGAACTCGTCACTGGATATTCAGAAATTCTGTTTGAAATTCAGAAGTCATCAATTGAAATTCAGAAATTCTATTTGAAATTCAGAACTCATCAATTGAATATCAGAACTTGTTATTTGAAATTCAGAACTCATCAAATTAATTTCACAACATTTTATATGATATTCAGAAATTTTCAAATAAAATTCGGAAAACATTTATGGAGAAATAACTAGCTATACTCCAATTTTGGCCATACATAAATATAGTTAAATTGATAAAATTCTTTAAAGAACACAATTAATTATTTTAACATGTTGTTTATTATTTGCATTATGAATATGCAATGAAATCAAGAAATAGATTGTTAGATTGGAAACGGGAGAACACAAGCTTTAATAATATTTAACAGGCAATTAATAGCAAAACACTTTTTGACCGTCAATAGACGTGAAATTAAAAACAACAAAAAGAGCATTTTTCTGTAATCGCTACATAATTTTCATTTCAAACTTTAACTTGGCCGAGTTAAACAACTTTACAAGATAAGTGGAGTGTTACCAAAGACTTTCTATATTCAAGACAACTAATCTCGCTCTTTGCTGTCATTACCGACGCAACGTTGAGAGATGACAGAGAATGCAAATTTTGTAGCCATGTTTACATGTTAAATCAAAATATGAAAATGAGCAAAACAATGAGTACATTCAAACATATACACGAAAACGAAATGATTACATATCTTTTATTGTTAGATGTTGTAAAATGTTTTGTTTCTTAGCAAAACCTTGTAAAAGAGTTTAATAACAACAAACGAATGTGCTTTGCAGAACCAAATGTTTCTCTCACATTTCTGGAAGTTAGCATACAAGTAGTGAGATTTCTCCTCCTATAGTTCTTCGATCTTTGAGTGTTACCATTCTACTCTGTATATTAAGAGGTTTACATGATCTAATTCCGACGATCTATAAAGCTAAGAATATATACAACCTCAATTAATAAATAATTTAGATTGTATGTAAATATTTGTTAAAAAGTTTTACATGCGTAGAATATTATTTCTGAATTTATAACTTCTGAATTACAAATGAAAAGTTCTGAATTTCATATGAAATATTCTGAATATCAACTGATGTGTTCTGAATTTCAAATGGAAATTCTGAATTACAATTGATCTTTTCTGAATTACACTTGGAAATGGTGTAGAGTGAAAAGAGTCAAATCGGGAGTGAAATTCGTATGCGGGCTATATCAAAATCTGAACCGATTTTCTTCAAATTAAATAGCGTTCGTCCTTGTACCGAAAAACTTCGTTGTGCAAAGTTTCATTTGGTTCTGTCTGCAATTGCGACTACAAGAATAGATGGACAGTGATTCTAAGTCGATCGGTATAATTAACAATGGGTCTATATCGTTTCCTTTTGGGTGTTACAAACAAATGCATAAAGACATAATACTCTCGTGGAGTGTATAAAAATAACTGAGTATTCGATCTCTAGTTTTACTTGGGTATGATCGTGTTCATATTCAATTGGCACTGTCGGTCGGACTGTGTAATCTTTATACACTCCACGAGAGTATAATGTCTTTGTGCATTTGTTTGTAACACCCAAAAGGAAATGAGATAGGCCCATTGTTAAGTATACCGATCGACTTAGAATCACTTTCTGAGTCGATTTAACAATGTCCGTCTGTCTGTCCATCTATTGTTGTAATCAAACTACAGGTCGCAATTATAGTCCGATCTTAACAAAAATTGGCACAAGTAAATTTTGTGGATCAAGGACGAACGCTATTTAATTTGAGGCAAATCGGTTCAGATTTAGATACAGCCCCCATACAAATGTCGCTCCCGATTTGACATTTTCCGCTCTAGAAACCACATATTGTACCCAATTTTCTTTAAATTTGGTACAACATCTTATAATCCAACTAGAAACACCTATGCAAAAATTGGATAAGATCGGTTCAGATTTAGATATAGTCCCCATACAAATGTCGCTCCCGATTTTACATTTTCCGCTCTAGAAACCACATATTGTACCCAATTTTCTTTAAATTTGGCACAACATCTTATAATCCAACTAGAAACACCTATGCTGAAAGTGGGTAATATCGGTTCAGATTTAGATATAGCCCCCATACTCCCGATTTGACATTTTCCGCTCTAGAAACCACATATTGTACCCAATTTTCTTTAAATTTGGCACAACATCTTATAATCCAACTAGAAACACCTATGCAAAAATTTGATAAGATCGGTTCAGATTTAGATATAGCCCCCACACAAATGTCGCTCCCGATTTTACATTTTCCGTTCTAGAAACGACATATTGTACCGATTTTCTTTAAATTTGGCACAACATCTTATAATCCAACTAGAAACACCTATGCTGAAAGTGGGTAATATCGGTTCAGATTTAGATATAGCCCCCATACAAATGTCGCTCCCGATTTGACATTTTCCGCTCTAGAAACCACATATTGTACCCAATTTTCTTTAAATTTGGCACAACATCTTATAATCCAACTAGAAACACCTATGCAAAAATTGGATAAGATCGGTTCAGATTTAGATATAGCCCCATACAAATGTCGCTCCCGATTTGATATTTTCCGCTCTAGAAACGACATATTGTACCCGATTTTCTTTAAATTTGGCGCAACATCTTATAATCCAACTAGAAACACCTATGCAGAAAGTGGGTAAGATCGGTTCAGATTTAGATATAGCCCCCATACAAATGTCGCTCCCGATTTGACATTTTCCGCTCTAGAAACCACATATTGTACCAGATTTTCTTAAATTTGGCACAACATCTTATAATCCAACTAGAAATACCTGTGCAAAAATTGGGTAAGATCGGTTCAGATTTAGATATAGCTCCCAAACAAATGTGGCTCCCGGTTTTACTTTTGCCGCTTTAGAAACCACATATTGTACTCGATTTTCTTTAAATTTGGCACAACAGCTTATAATCCAAGTAAAAAACCTATGGTGAAAGTGGCTAAGATCGGTTCAGATTTAGATATAGCGCAAATACAAATGATGCTCCCAAATGTTTAATCGATTTTGTCCAAACTATACATATTATATTTCACCTATTTCGTTCCAGATTTCAATATACCCGCATACAAATGTCCTTTCCGATTTAACATTTTTTGTCAAACACATACATTTACAGGATACAAAAATCCTTCCCGTTTTCACTTTTTCACCGAACTAAATTGTATTCGGATAGAAAGTGGCGTGTATCATAGAGTCGGCCCCGCCCGACTTTATCCTTTCCTTACTTGTTTGTATATATAGTATTTTCTATTCCCAATGAAAACCTTAACGCTTCTTCTATTCATGAAAATTCTTATCCATACAATTTATTTTTGATAAACGGGAAAAAGAACAGACATGAAACCCGAAAACAGGACTGTATGATGGGTGACCCACTATATCTCTTCCAAAACTCACTTCTGTGAGTCGATGTGCAATGGAGAAAAGTTATACGCCGATAAGCTTTCCTAATTTATCGGAACTGAGAGCAACTTCATTTTTGCGAATACATGTTCCTACATCTATATCTACTACGGATATTCCGTCATATCTCAATGTCGGCTTTAGAAATTTAAGATTTTAACATTTTCTAATTTGCTTTGAAGATAAGTTTCATTTTTCAGCCGTCATCGACTATTTAATAAATGTAAGGATACAATAGAATTTTCTCACTGACTTTAATAAAATTATGCATTTGTACGGACAGACAGACAGATGGCAGCAGCTATCATCTATCATGCTTCCTTTTCGGCACTGCAAACAAATGTACAAAGACATCATCATCATCATTATCATCATCTGCACCACTTGATGGTGGAGAATATAAAAATAGATACATGTGTGTGTATTGTACCATTGTAAGGATTTCATCTGACCAGTATATACGTGGTTGTTGATTTTAAAATAAATTTTATGAATGAAGCACATTTTGTACATACCAAAAAACAAGTATTTTATATGTCAGAACCATAAACACAAAAACCGCATTGTTTGTTATACAAATTAACATATTTCAACGAGTTGTTGTACCTTTCAACTTTTTTTTGCTTTCGAAAAAAACATTTAGAATAACCGGCACAAAGCAACAAAATTAAGTAATAAAAAGCTTAGTTATACAAATGTAACGGTTAGGGTTTCGCATAAAATTATAACATAAATTTAAACTTGCTATCCCGTTTATGGCATTTCAAACTTTTATGAGTTTCCCAACTTTGGAAAACTTTTTATTCACCTTTTTATTTGGTTAATGGTCAGCCAGATTCAGAATGAGATTAAATCCAATCTGGAATGGGTAGACTTTATGGGTCAATCTGTGGAGAAGAGTTAGTCATGCACGATTAATCATCGTATGGAGTAATCAAATTTTATCCGAAATCTCTGTCCAGTGTGAGAAATTGTCCTAGAGCAATTACACTCCATGCAGACAACTCTCTCATAGATAAACAAGTAGAAGGGTTGTTAAATTCTACCGGGACGAATCTGTTATTTCCACCACAATGGAGTACATTCTGCTGATTGGGGGCCGTCCATGGAAATTTTCTGGATTTGATCTATATATATCCTTAGTTAATATTTTGTTTACCATGCCACTATCATATTTGATACCACTCGGCCCTCAAACATAACATCGTTTTAACTTGTGTATCATTGCATACAAATTACTTTGAATTTTCCTGCCATCAATTAAATGGTATTTTCATATCGTTCTCTTATTGCATAGCAACTGTACATCCTCACTTTATGCTAATAAATTCGACACAAATATTCAAAACTATGCTTTTTGGATGTTCACTTAACATTCACTTTCTTGTCAGTGGCTTCACAATTACAGACATTTAAATTATTCATAATGTGATATATACATATAACTTGCAGCAATCTACTGCATATTCCGCTTTAATATCACAACAGTGTCTAGTCAAGATATTATTCTTTGGCGGTACTAGAAACATATCATTTTGAAATAGCAAATTACAACTAATTTTAAAAATCCTTACGAACGAAACGTTGCTTGTATTTTGAATATTTGTGGGGGGCGAGTACTCGAAAACCAGAAAGTTACGATCGATATGTGATTTTATTTACAACAATTACACTGTCCAACAGAATTTTTGGAACAAAGTAGCAATAATTCTGAAAGGGCATGTTTTGCAGAATAAACTTATAGTCCAGCTGGTCTGAGTTTCATTTTACAGCGTGTCAAATTTTTTATTCGAAGGTCGAAGGGAGCATTACATAGTGGTATATACTTCTATCTGTATTTGTAAAAGACCAAAAAAGACCCGTGTCTCCCGGTTTTGCCCATAGTCATGTACTTTTTTATGGACCACCAAAGATTTGGGGCCTCGGTGTCCTTTTTCATTTTCTCGGGCTCAAATCTTGCAACTGTTTGGAATTTTGATTTGCTCTGTCTTCATCTTCAAGGTCAAAATTGCAAAAAAATTTCGATTTTTTAACCTTTTCCCCTCTTCAGGTTCATAGGTAGCAAAATCGTTCAAAATTCAAGGAAACAATCAGCTACAAAAATGTACCTAAGATCTTAATAAACAAGTTTCTAGAACATATGAACTTTCTGGGAATGATTCTTAACACCGTTTAGATAGGAAAAGATATCTTGCAGGACTGTTTCTGTTTATGGTCAGTCCGACTACAGTGCGTATGAGTGATATTATCCTTAATCAACAGCACGTATACGCTACCTACACAGATAGATTTGTGTAGGTAGCTTTGTAGATTTGTTCGAAGACATTTGCGATTTTGACCTTGAAGATGAAGTTTTTTTATACCCTCCACCTCCAGGATGGGGTATACTATCTTTGTCATTCCGTTTGTAACACCTTGAAATATCGACCTGAGACCCTATAAAGTATATATATATTCTTGGTCGTCATAAACTTCTAAGACGATCTAGCCATGTCCGTCCGTCTGTTGAAAGCACGCAGCATCTAAACGAAAGGAGCTAGAATGTTCAAATTTTCCATAAATGCTCTTATAGTCGTAGATCAGTTGAGACTAAAAATACCCATAACAATCCCTAATATTTTACCGTATTTAAGCATGTTTTTTGAATATGTCTGTTTATATTTGCTTGATATTTGGTACGCGCATTCCCCTTATAGCAAAAAACGGGCACCATAAAGTGAATAAGTAAGTAGGGGGTGAAATGGGCCAAAAAAGGGATAAAAATGGTACATATTAAACGACAACAGCTAGAAACACGAAATCCTGTGTGTACATTCCTCTAATTGAGTAGATACATAATATAAAAGTATTTTATCCAAATTCGTACTTTTAGGGCGTAAAATGGGAATAGAGGGATAAAAATAGTACCAACCAAACGGCTGTACCTAGAATAATGAAATTCGGTGTATATATTCCTCTGATTGCATAGACAAGTAAAATACACGGATTTTTTCAAAATTCTTACTTTTTGGGGTTAAAAATAGTACCAATAAAATGACCGCAGCTAGAGGCACGCAGTTGCGAGTATACATTCCTCTGACTGTGTAGACACGGAAAATAAACGGATTTTTGGAAATTTTTACTTTCAAGGGATACAATGGTACAGAGGGATAAAAATAGTACCAACTAAACGACTACAGCTGATGATGAAATTCTAATTGCGTAGAAACGTCAAGAGGGTAATACTTTTGGAATTAAAATAGAATGGTAATACAACAAACTGTTGCACCCACTATCTACCAATATTTATGGTATTTAAGCTTTTTGAAAATATAAATATAAGAATATTAATTTTTTGATTTGAAATAAATACTGGTTTGAAATAATAAAAATATTATATTTATTTATACAATTTTTTTTCAATATTTGTATTTGTTTTGGTTTGGCTATATTAAAAAATTTATATTTTCCTGTAATATTACTGCACTTTTACGAAAACCGACCACCTCTGTGGAATGCAATCCATGGTGGAGGGTATATAAAGTTCGGCCCGGCCGAACTTAACTCCTTTTTTACTTGTTATATTTTATATGTTCACAATTTTTGTTCTAGAGCTACAACTTTTCCTCAGAGAGTAAATCAAAATTCCAAACGGTTTGCAAGATATGAGCCTGGGTGCTATAAGATGTTTATATTTGAAATATCAGCTGATATGCCGAATTAGAAGAAAATCTGTTCAATTATGCTGTTTAGAGCGGAATTAATCAATTCGATGTCGAAACTTATATTGGAGCTATATATACATACGTATATGTATATCTGAACCGATCAGACCTATTTTCACCAGAGCTGTTTCTAGTTTAAATATAAGTTGTTTTGCTAAATTTGAAGAAAATCTGTTAAAAATGTGCTTCCTAGATAGGAAAGAGTCAAATCGGAGGAGATATTTGTATTGGTGCTATAAAAATCTAAACCGATCTGGTCAATTTTTACCAGAGCTGTTTCTAGTTGAAACATATGGCGTTTTGCCACATTAGAAGAAAATCTTTTGAAATATGTGGTTTCTAGAGCGAAAAGAGTAAAATCGGCTTAGAAACACTTTCTGAGTCGATTTAACAATGACCGTCCGTCCATTCATTCTTGTAATCAAATTACAGGTCGCTATAATTGACCGATCCTTACGAAAATTGGAAAAATAAGGTTTTGCGGGCCAAGGACAAATGCTATTTAATTTGAAGAAAACAAGTTCAGATTTAGATATAGCTCCTATACAAATTTTGCTGCCGATTTGTCGAAACCATATGTTTTGACAGGTTTTGCCACAACACCTTATGCTTGAACTAGAAACATCTCTGGTGAAAATGAGTCAAATCGGTTCACATTTATATATATATCCCACAAAAATGTCTCTTCCGATTTGACTTTTACCGCTCTAGATTACATATGCTTTAACTGATTTTCTTAAATTTTGGCACAAGAACTCATATTTTGATTGGGAACATCTGTGGTGAAAGTGGATCAAAACGGTTCAGATTCACATATAACTCTCATACAAATTTTGCTCACGATTTGACAGTTTCTGCCCTTGAAACCACATAATACAAACGATTTTGATCAAATTTGCCACAATGCCTTATATTACAACTAAAAACATCTATGGTGAAAGTTGGTCAGGTCAGATCGGTTCTGATCTGTTATTGCTACTATACAAATTTCGATTTCAATTTGATTTTTTTGCTCTAGAAACCTTATTTAATTTTAAATAGAAACATCTATAGTGAAAAGGGTCAAATCGGTTCAGATTTCCATACAAATGTCGCCGATTTTACTTTTGCTGCTCTAGAAAACACAGATTTTACCAGATATTGAATAGAATAGAATGAATTCCTCATCGAATTGAATTTCATTGGCGCAGAAAGTGAACTGTATCATATAGTCGGCCCCGCCTGAATTTAACCTTTCCTTACTTGTTTTTTAATTTATCAGTGACAATGGGCCTGTTCTGTCCTGGAAATTATTCGTTTAACAGGAAATTAGTTCGCTACTCTCTTAGTGTTGCTCTCAGAATTTTCTTGTTGGTTCATCTAAGACAAACCAATGGGTAGCAACATTGCCAGCTTATCAAGTATCTTAATTGTAAGCTAGTAAGCTCAATCGAACAGTTCTAATACAATATGCATATATTACAACATGCAATCTACCTATGCTTCTGTGAATACTTTTGATAGATGGAAAAAACAAAGTGAACTCTTTAAGAAATATGACCAACATTCAAACAGAAGCAAATTGAGAAGGCGTAAACAATAGCAATTGGCAATTACTATACGACTTGCAATCAATTTGGAAATAGAAGAACGATTCCTACCTTTGGAAGGTCTGTAAGTAGAGATTCAGTGCATAAACTTATTTTTTTTTTTTTTTTTGAATTTTCATCAATAATTGGAAAATATCGCAATATTTGGGCGGTCTTACGATACTTCCAATGAAAATCCACAAACTGCTTGTGTTCACTGCCGGGCACAAAAATGAAATTTGATAGTTGTCGACTAATGCTCCAACATTGACTTTTTTATATTTTTTTCTAATTTTTTTCATATTTTTTTGGCATCATAGTGGTTTAAAAACATAGCAATACTCTACAAATGAAATATTTGGGATGGAGCAGATACAAAAATTGTAGATCGCATTTTCTGATTTTTTTCTGAATTTGTTTATAATTACACTGTCCAACAGCATTTTTGGAACAGAGTAGCGACCCTATAATTCTGAAAGGGCTTGTTCAGTAGATCATTTTTTTAGAATAAACTTATAGTCCAGCTGGTCTGAGTTTCTTTTTATAGCGGGTCAAAATTTTAATTTTTTGGTCGAATTGAGCATTATGTTATCTGAAACAAGTAAAAACGGCGTTAAGTTCGGCCAGACCGAACCTTATATACCCTCCACCATGGATTGCATTCCACAGAGGTTTTTTTATATAGCCAAACCAAAACAAATACAGATATTGAAAACTTAATTGTATAAATAAATATAATATTTTAATTATTAATTATTTAAATATTGGAAGATAGTTGGTGCTACAATTGGTTGTATTTCGATTCTATTTTAATTCCAAAAGTACAAATTTTGAAAATCCATTATCAGACGTACATAGTGCAAAATAACCTAACTTTATGATTCAACCAATTTTTGCCGTAAAAGGAAAAGTACGAATTTGGAAAAAACTTTTTATTTTGAAAGTACGAATTTCGAAAAATCCGTTTATTTTCCGTGTCTACGCAGTCAGAGGAATGTATACTCCGAATTGCATGACTCAAGCTGCGGTCATTTGGTTGGTACTATTTTTATCCCTTTTTTTCTTTTTAACCCCAAAAAGTACGAATTTCGAAAAATCTGTGTATTTGAAGTGTCTACGTAATCAGAGTAATGTATACACCGAATTTCATTATTCCAGGTGTAGCCGGTTGGTTGGTGCCATTTTTATCCCTCCGTACCCTTGAAAATACGAATTTGGAAAAAGCCCTTTTATTTTTCATGTCTACGTAGTCAAAGAATTCCATGACTCTAGCTGCGGTCATTTGGTTGGTACTAGTTTTATCCCCTTTTTCTATTTTGACCCCAAAAAGTACGAATTGTGAAAAATCAGTTTATGTTCCGTGTCTACACAGTCCGAGGAATGTATACTCCGAATTTCATGACTCTAGCAGTGGTCATTTGATTGGTACTATTTTTATCCCCTTTTCTCATTTTAACCCCAAAAGTACGAATTATAAAAAATCCATGTATTTTACTTGTCTATGCTATCAGAATATATACACCGAATTTCATTATTCTAGGTACAGCCGTTTGGTTGGTACTATTTTTATCCATCTATTCCCATTTTACCCCTTAAAAGTACGAATTTGGAAAAATACTTTTATATTATGTATCTTCTCAATTAGAGGAATGTACACACCGAATATCGTGTTTCTAGCTGTTGTCGTTTAGTATGTACCATTTTTATCCCTTTTTTGTCCCATTTCACCCCCTACAAATAAGAATCACTTTATGGTGCACGTTTTTGCTATAAAGGGAATGCGCATACCAAATATCTAGCAAATATAAACAGACATATTCAAAAAACATGCTTAAATACGCTAAAATATTAGGGATTATTATGGGTATTTTTAGTCCTTGTGAGGGAAAAATTTTTCCCTTTGGGTCGATTTCGCCCCGTTTCAATCCCAACCGATCTACGACTATAAGACGCATTTATGGAAGATTTGAACGTGCTAGCTCCTTTTGTTTAGATGCTAGCGTGCTTTCAACAGACGGACGGACGGACGGACGGACGGACGGACGGACATGGCTAGATCGTCTTAGAATTTAATGACGATCAAGAATATATATACTTTATAGTGTCTCAGGTCGATATTTCAAGGTGTTACAAACGGAATGACAAAGTTAGTATACCCCCATCCTGGAGGTGGAGAGTATAAACAAGTAAAAACGGCGTTAAGTTCGGCCGGGCCGAACTTTATATACCCTCCACCATGGATTGCATTCCACAGAGGTTGTCGGTTTTCGTAGAAGTGCAGTAATATTACAGGAAAATATAATTTTTTTAATATAGCCAAACCAAAACAAATACAAATATTGAAAAAATAATTTTATAAATAAATATAATATTTTAATTATTTCAAACCATTATTTATTTCAAATCAAAAAATAAATATTCTTATATTTATATTTTCAAAAAGCTTACCATACCATAAATATTGGTAGATAGTGGGAGCTACAGTTGGTTGTATTTTCATTCTATGAAAAAGTACAAAAAAATCCATTATGAGACGTACATAGTGCAAAATAACCTAACTTCATTACTCAACAAATTTTTGCCATAATAGAAAAGGTACAAATTTGGAACAAAAAACTTTTTATTTTGCGTGTCTATGCAGGCAGAGGAATGTATACACCGAATTCCATAATTCCAGCTGCGACCATGTGGTTGGTACCATTTTTACCCCCTTGACGTTTCTACGCAATTAGAATTTCATCATTCTAGCTGTAGTCATTTAGTTGGTACTATTTGTGTCCCTCTGTACCATTGTATCCCTTGAAAGTACGAATTTCGAAAAATTCGTTTATTTTCCGATTCCTACTCAATCAGAGGAATGTATACTCCGAATTGCATGACTCTAGCTGCGGTAATATGGTTGGTACTATTTGTATCCCCTTTTTCAATTTTAACTCCAAAATTCAAATTCGTCTATTTTCCGTGTCTACGCAGTCAGAGGAATGTATACTCAGAATTTCATGACTCTAGCTCATTTAATTGGTATTTTTTTATCCCTTTTTCATTTTAACCCCAAAAAGTACGAATTTCGAAAAACCTGTTTATTTTAAGTGTCTACGCAATCAGAGGAATGCATACACCGAATTTCATTATTTCAGGTGTAGCCGTTTGGTTGGTACCATTTTTATCCCTCCGTACCCATTGTATCCCTTGAAAGTACGAATTTGGAAAAAACCTTTTATTTTTCATGTCTACGTAGTCAAAGGAATGTATACTTCGAATTTCATGACTCTAGCTGCGGTCATTTGGTTGGTACTATTTTTATCCCCTTTTTCTATTTTGTCCCCAAAAAGTACGAATTTCGAAAAATCCGTATATTTTCCGTGTATACACAGTCATGTCTACGTAGTCAGAGGAATGTATACTTCGAATTTCATGACTCTAGCTGCGGTCATTTGGTTGGTACTATTTTATCCCCTTTTTCTATTTTGTCCCCAAAAAGTACGAATTTCGAAAAATCAGTTTATTTTCCGTGTGTACACAGTCAGAGGAATGTATACTCCGAATTTCATGACTCTAGCTGCGGTCATTTGATTGGTACTATTTTTATCCCCTTTTTTCATATTAACCCCAAAAAGTACGAATTTTGAAAAATCCGCGTATTTTACTTGTCTATGCAATCAGAGGAATGTATACACCGAATTTCATTATTCTAGGTACAGCCGTTAGGTTGGTACCATTTTTATCCCTCTTTTCCCATTTTACCCCTTAAAAGTACGAATTTGAAAAAATACTTTTATATCATGTATCTACTCAATTAGAGGAATGTACACACCGAATTTCGAGTTTCTAGCTGTTGTCGTTTAATGTGTACCATTTTTATCCCTTTTTTGCCCCATTTCACCCCCTACAAATAAGAATCACTTTATGGTGCAGTTTTTTGCTATAAGGGTAATACGCATACCAAATATCAAGCAAATATAAACAGACATATTCAAAAAACATGCTTAAATACGCTAAAATAGTAGGGATTATTATGGGTATTTTTAGTCCTTGTGAGGGAAAAATTTTTCCCTTTGGGCCGATTTCGCCCCATTTCAATCCCAACCGATCTACGACTATAAGACGCATTTATGGAAAATTTGGACTTCCTAGCTCCTTTCGTTTAGATGCTAGCGTGCTTTCAACAGACGGACGGACGGACGGACGGACGGACGGACGGACATGGCTAGATCGTCTTAGAATTTTATGACGATCAAGAATATATATACTTTATAGGGTCTCAGGTCAATATTTCAAGGTGTTACAAACGGAATGACAAAGTTAGTATACCCCCATCCTGGAGGTGGAGGGTATAAAAATGTTATAAATATGTCTTTCAAGACCAGAAAAAGTAAAATCGGCGACATTTGTAGAGAACCTATATATAACTCTGAATCGATCAGATCCACTGAACTGAACTTGGTTACACGAATAGAAGGACAGACAGGCAGACGGATATGGCTAAATCGATTCAGAAAGTGATTCTAAGTCAACCGGTATACTAAGCAATGGGTCTATCTCGCTTCATTTTGGGTGTTACAAACAAATGCACAAAAACATAATACTCTAATGGAGGGTATAATAACATTAAATCTCTCTCAACTGTGTTGAAACGTCATAAAAACTATCTAAATAAAGGATTTGCAATTAAGCTGTTTCTTTAAATTTAATTTTCAAATACATACCCAACACTATTGTACTATTATTTTTTTCTTTTCAGATTTTCGATGACTTCAGAAACATCATGATTTCGGGCAAAAGGATACGATCTGATGAGCTATTTAACTCGAAACGAAATGTAATGCAGCAACAAAACTGTGATATCTACATTGATGTTTACAATTTATCTGCAACTTCCTTTTAATTGGAATTATGTTGAATTATTTTTAAAATCAGCTCATGTTTTCCTGTGATGCTCAAATGCATCCCTTCCAAGTACAGGGTTTTCCAATATGGAAGAATGAATGTTAAAAATTAATAAAACAAGCTCCAATATTTTTTTGTTTTATTTGAGAGGTCTATCAGGGATATTTTGTGTGGGGTAAGGAAACAATATATATTTTTTATTATTATTAAGTCCATAGATACTAATAGCCTTACCGACTAAATGAAAGACTAAATATATGAAAGATATATATACACTTAGCTACTACAAAAAAGTAGAGTAAAAAGTAAAGTATTTAAATACATTATAATTTTTCTTTTAGAGTTTCTATTTTCTGATAATTCAATAATGTGGTAGAATTTATTAAATTGAACAAACAGGCGTAATTTGAGCGAAATAATATTTTTATTAACAGGATAATAATGATAACGATAACTTAACATTTCTTATAGGTTAATATGTCACAAACAATTTCCAACTAATATAAGAATAACAATATTAACTTTTAAATTTACACAAAAAAAGATAACATATTTTATCACAGAACATTTATCATTTTATTTATTTTTATAACAAATAATTCAAATTAATTTAGGTACCTGTATTAGTATTTCCATTTAAGCTAAAACGGAACCTTTTATATTATATTTATACTTGTTTGAGATTATTGAACGCAAAAATATTAAACCATAAAAATTTAAATACTATAACATAGGTTGGGCCAGTTAACATTATAAATTTGAACTACCGATTACGTTGACTTTGAATGGTAACATTCATTTTTATTTTCAGGTTTATGCTTGACATTTGCAAAATGAGACGTTATACGCTCGAAGAAAGTAGGGAAATATTAACAAGTAAGGAAAGGCTAAAGACGGGCGGGGCCGACTATATATTACCCTACACCACTCCCTGCGTATGTACCTCGCTTTGATTACTAAACCCATTTATTTCATGGGAGCAATTTTATGTTGTTCATATAAATTATACAGTATAAATTATACTATAAATTAATCTTTAGTCATATTTAACGAATATGGTTAATAATATGGTAATTGATCCAATTATCCGACAGAGAAATACAAATTATACAGTAGTAATAGGATGAATCGGACCGACATTTCCAAAGGGGGCCTATAAGTACATTTTGGGCCTGGTCCAAAACATGGGCCTATATATTTCTCATTCACGGTAGGTATTCGTGGTTGAAAAGTACCATGATCAGCAAAATTTGAAGAAGATCCGATGTAAGATGTAGTTTCTAGAGCTGTAATAGATAAGAATGGGACCCCATTTGGGTTATACCAAAGTATGGACATATGGGCATCTCCCAAACACGTAAGGACATTCTAAAGACGGGCGGACTTTCTATCTCATTACAATTCAATTTGGTAAAAAAGTGAAATCGGGAAGGATTTTTATACACTCCACGAGAGTATTATGTCTTTGTGCATTTGTTTGTAACACCCAAAAGGAAACGAGATAGACCCATTGTTAAGTATACCGATCGACTTAGAATCACTTTCTGAGTCGATTTAACAATGTCCGTCTGTCCGTCTGTCTGTCTGTCTGTCCGTCTGTCTGTCCGTCTGTCTGTCCGTCTGTCTGTCCATCTATTGTTGTAATCAAACTACAGGTCGCAATTATAGTCCGATCTTAACAAAAATTGGCACAAGTAAATTTTGTGGATCAAGGACGAACGCTATTTAATTTGAGGCAAATCGGTTCAGATTTAGATATAGCCCCCATACAAATGTCGCTCCCGATTTGACATTTTCCGCTCTAGAAACCACATATTGTACCCAATTTTCTTTAAATTTGGTACAACATCTTATAATACAACTAGAAACACCTATGCAAAAATTGGATAAGATCGGTTCAGATTTAGATATAGTCCCCATACAAATGTCGCTCCCGATTTGACATTTTCCGCTCTAGAAACCACATATTGTACCCAATTTTCTTTAAATTTGGCACAACATCTTATAATCCAACTAGAAACACCTATGCTGAAAGTGGGTAATATCGGTTCAGATTTAGATATAGCCCCCATACAAATGTCGCTCCCGATTTGACATTTTTCGCTCTAGAAACCACATATTGTACCCAATTTTCTTTAAATTTGGCACAACATCTTATAATCCAACTAGAAGCACCTATGCAAAAATTTGATAAGATCGGTTCAGATTTAGATATAGCCCCCACACAAATGTCGCTCCCGATTTTACATTTTCCGCTCTAGAAACGATATATTGTACCCGATTTTCTTTAAATTTGGCACAACATCTTATAATCCAACTAGAAACACCTATGCTGAAAGTGGGTAATATCGGTTCAGATTTAGATATAGCCCCCATACAAATTTCGCTCCCGATTTGACATTTTCCGCTCTAGAAACCACATATTGTACCCAATTTTCTTTAAATTTGGCACAACATCTTATAATCCAACTAGAAACACCTATGCAAAAATTGGATAAGATCGGTTCAGATTTAGATATAGCCCCATACAAATGTCGCTCCCGATTTGATATTTTCCGCTCTAGAAACCACATATTGTACCAGATTTTCTTAAATTTGGCACAACATCTTATAATCCAACTAGAAACACCTGTGCAAAAATTGGGTAAGATCGGTTCAGATTTAGATATAGCTCCCAAACAAATGTGGCTCCCGGTTTTACTTTTGCCGCTTTAGAAACCACATATTGTACTCGATTTTCTTTAAATTTGGCACAACAGCTTATAATCCAAGTAAAAAACCTATGGTGAAAGTGGCTAAGATCGGTTCAGATTTAGATATAGCGCAAATACAAATGTTGCTCCCAAATGTTTAACCGATTTTGTCCAAACTATACATATTATATTTCACCTATTTCGTTCCAGATTTCAATATACCCGCATACAAATGTCCTTTCCGATTTAACATTTTTTGTCAAACACATACATTTACAGGATACAAAAATCCTTCCCGTTTTCACTTTTTCACCGAATTAAATTGTATTCGGATAGAAAGTGGAGTGTATCATAGAGTCGGCCCCGCCCGACTTTATCCTTTCCTTACTTGTTGCATCCTGTAAATGTATATGTTTGACAAAAAATGTTAAATCGGAACGATGTGACCCGCTTTCACCATGTATAATATATAAAGTTTGGCCAAAATCGGTTAAACATTCGGGAGCAACATTTGTACGAGGGCGATATCTAAATCTGAACCGATCTTACCCACTTTCACCATAGGTTGGATTATAAGATGTTGTGCCAATTTTAAAGAAAAACGGGTACAATATGTGGATTTTAGAGCGGAAAACGTCAAATCGGGAGCGACATTTGCATTGGGGTTATATCTAAGTCTGAACCGATCTTACCCAATTTTTTCATACGTGTTTCTAGTTGGTTTATAAGATGTTCTGCAAAATTTAAAGAAAATCGGGTACAATATGTCTTTTCTAGAGCGGAAAATGTCAAATCGGTAGCGACATTTGTATTGGGGCTGTATCTAAATCTGAACCGAACTTACCCAGTTTCAGCATAGGTGTTTCTAGTTCGATTATAAAATGTTGTGCAAATTTAAAGAAAATTGGGTACAATATGTGGTTTCTAAAGCGGAAAAAGTGAAATCGGGAGCGACATTTGCATTGGGGCTATATCTAAATCTGAACCGATCTTACCCATTTTTTTCATACGTGTTTCTAGTTGGATTATAAGATGTTCTGCAAAATTTAAAGAAAATCGGGTACAATATGTCTTTTCTAGAGCGGAAAATGTCAAATCGGGAGCGACATTTGTATGGGTGCTATATCTAAATCTGAACCGATCTTACCCAATTTTTGCATACGTGTTTCTAGTGGGATTATAAGATGTTCCGCAAAATTTAAAGAAAATCGGGTAGAATATGTCGTTTCTATAGCGGAAAATGCCAAACCGGGAGCGACATTTGTATTGGGGCTATATATAAATCTGAACCGATCTTACCCAATTTTTGCATACGTGTTTCTAGTTCGGTTATAAGATGTTCTGCAAAATTTAAAGAAAATCGGGTACAATATGTCGTTTCTAGAGCGGAAAATGTCAAATCGGGAGCGACATTTGTATGGGGGATATATCTAAATCTGAACCGATCTTACCCAATTTTTGCATACGTATTTCTAGTTGGATTATAAGATTTTCTGCCAAATTTAAAGAAAATCGGGTACAATATGTCGTTTCTAGAGCGGAAAATGTCAAACCGGGAGCGACATTTGTATGGGGGATATATCTAAATCTGAACCGATCTTACCCAATTTTTGCATACGTATTTCTAGTTGGATTATAAGATGTTCTGCAAAATTTAAAGAAAATCAGGTAGAATATGTCGTTTCTAGAGCGAAAAATGTCAAACCGGGAGCGACATTTGTATTGGGGCTATATCTAAATCTGAACCGATCTTACCCAATTTTTGCATACGTGTTTCTAGTTCGATTATAAGATGTTCTGCAAAATTTAAAGAAAATCGGGTACAATATGTTGTTTCTAAAGCGGAAAAAGTGAAATAGGGAGCGACATTTGTATTGGGGCTATATCTAAATCTGAACCTATCTTACACAATTTCAGCATAGGTGTTTCTAGTTGGATTATAAGATGTTGTACCAAATCTAAAGAAAATCGGGTACAATATGTGGTTTCTAAAGTGTAAAATGTCAAATCGGGAGCGACATTTGTATGGGAGCTATATCTAAATCTGAACCGATTTCCTCCAAATTCAATACCGATGGTCCTTGGCCAGAAAAAATAACTTCTGCCAAGTTTCATGACAATCGGACAACAATTGCGACCTGTAGAGTGCGAACAAGCTTAGATGGACAGCAGACGGACGGACGGACAGACAGACATCGTTAAATTGACTCAGCTGGTGATTCTAAGCCGATCGGTATACTTAAAGGTGGGTCTAGCTCGATTATTTCTTGGTGTTACAAACATTTGGCACGAAACTAACTTATAATACCCTAGACCACAAAGTGGTGTAGGGTATAAAAACGTACTTCCAAAGTAGTGAGTCTTTAACGCAAAATCTAAGATATTTGCGTGGAAATTTCTCATGTTTTCAGATGAAGCACATATTCATCTCAATAAGCAAAACGCCGCGTACGGGGTTAAGAGACACAGGAGACTATTGAGACATATTGACATCCACCGCGACTCATAGTTTGGCTTGGATTTTGATCTGGCAACATCAGTGGGTCATGTAATGAAGAATTGGTTTGATCGGGTCGGAGGTACTTCAGAGTCAGTCGTGGTAGTCATATGAATGATATTGTGTTCCATTATTAAATGACAAAGTTCAACCTTTCCAATAAAACCAGAAATTTGAAAAAGTAGTCAATAGTTTTTTATAGCCGATTCAAATTTAACATTTTAAATGGCCCATCCCATACATACTTACTTCAAATTTTCTAATTTCATTTTCATATTTTAAATAAAAATTCACTTAAATCGCCTATCTAATCCTTTTTCAATAGTAATTCAAAAAACATCACTTGAAATTCAAAATACACCAGTTGAAATTCAAAAATTCCATTTGCAATTCAAAAAATATCACTTGAAATTCAAAAATTCCATTTGAAATTCACAAAATGTCAATCAAAACTCGTCGTTTGTAATTCAAAAGACAACATTTGCAATTCAAAACTCGTCATAAGTAATTCAAAAGACACAATTTGAACTAGAAATACCTGTGCCGAAAGCGGGTTAGATCGGTTCAGATTTAGATATAGCCCCCATACAAATGTCGCTCCCGATTTCACTTTTTCCGCTTCAGAAACCACATATTGTACCCGATTTTCTTTAAAATTGGCACAACATTTTATAATCGAACTAGAAACACCTATGGTGAAAATGGGTAAGATCGGTTCAGATTTAGATATAGTCCCCATATAAATGTCGCTCCCGATTTCTCTTTTTCCGCTTTAGAAACCGTATATTGTTCCCGATTTTCTTTAAATTTGGCATAACATCTTATAATCCAACTCGAAACATCTATGCAGAATGTGGATAAGATCGGCTCATATTTAGATATTGCCCCCATACAAAAGTCGCTCCCGATTTAACATTTGCCGCTCTAGAAACCAGATATTGTACCCGATTTGCTTTAAATTTGGTACAACATCTTATAATCCAACTAGAAATACCTATGTGGAATTTGGGTAAGATCGGTTCAGATTTAGATATAGCCCCCATACAAATGTCACTTCCGATTTGACTTTTTCCGCTCTAAAATCCACATATTGTACCCGATTTTCTTTAAAATTGGCACAACATCTTATAATCTAACTTAAAACACCTATGGTGAAAGTGGGTTAGTTCGGTTCAGATTTAGATATAGCCCTAATACAAATGTTGCTCCCGAATGTTAAACCGATTTTGGCCAAACTTTACATATTATATTTCGTCAATAAACATACATGGTGAAACCGGGTCACATTGTTCCAGGTTTCAATATACCCCCATACAAATGTCCTTTCCGATTTAACATTTTTTGTAAAACACATACATTTACAGGATGCAAGAATCCTTCCCGATTTCACTTTTTTACCGAATTGAATTGTAATGAGGTAGAAAGTCCGTCCGTCTTTAGCCTTTCCATACTTATTTGGGAGATGCCCATATGTCCATACTTTGGTATAACCCAAATGGGACACCATTCCGCTCTATTACAGCTCTAGAAACTACATCTTACATCGTATCTTCATCAAGTTTTGCAGATCATTATATGTTTCAACTAGGAATACCTACCGTAATGAGAAATATATAGGCGCATGTTTTGGCACAGGCCTCGAGTGTTGTTATAGGTCCCCTTCAAATTTCCGCCCGATTCATCCTATTACCGCTGTATATACTGTATTTATCATTGGATCTTGATCAATTTTTCCATATCATGTTTATTTACTTTACTCGGAATATCTGCTAGAAAATTGGATCAATTAATTTATCATTTACCATATTCATTAAATTTGACTATAGATGAATTTATAATTTATTGTATACTTTATATGAACTACATAAAATTGCTCCCATGAAATACTTGGGTTTAGCGAGGTATATACGCAGGGAGTGGTGTAGGCCCCGCCCGACTTTAGCCTTTCATTACTTGTTTGAATTTCAAATGGAATTTTTGAATTTCAATTGATATTTTTTGAGTTTCAAATGTTGTCTTTTGAATTACACTTGAAAATGGTGTAGTTTATATTATGTAGATGTGCAACATAAAGTTTTTATACCCTCACACTACAGAGGGTATACATCATTTGGGACAGAAAAAAGTGTAACGCATTGAAGGAGTGACCCTATGTATGTTTGGACCAAATCAGTTTCACGACTTTTTAAGGAGTTTGAGCCATTTCCGTCCGTCCGTCTGGTTGGTTGGTGTACACGTAACTCTCAAAAGAACTCAAGGCATCGATTAAAACTTTGTACATCGTAATAGATGAGAAGATGGATGAAATTGACCCTTCGGCAACAAATATCCCACAATTTCAATGTTAAATTAAAACCTAAATAATATTGTATTAAGCTACATTTTTGGAAGTGCCTTTGAAACGCTTTTTCAGATGACATATATATTTTCATTTGAAAAAGTGTTTAGAATTAATTAGCTTGGATGCATGACTTAGGTGTAATGATAATGCCATTAATTTTGAACTACTTCCAAGTTTTTTGCTGGGATGTATCTACTCAGTTAGAGGAATGTATACACCGATATTCGTGTTTCTAGCTGCCATCGTATGATCACTTTACCACTTTTTGCCCCATTTGACCCCCTACAAATAAGAATCATGTTTTTGCTATAAGGGAAATGCGTATGCCAAATATCAAGCAAATATATATTCAAAAAACATGCTCGGAATATTTGGAATATTTTCAGTCAGATTTCGCCCACTTTCAATCCCAAACGATCTACAACTATAAGACACATTTATGTCAACGTCCTAGCTCATTTCGTTTAGATGCTAACGTGCTTTCAACAGACAGACGGACATGGCTAGATCTTAGAATTGTATGGGCATGATCTTCCAGTTGAAGTATAACGTGTTATGCTCAATTTCAATACATTCTCTGAAAATACGCGGTTTCTGGGGAAACGAAATTAGTATGAGAGCTATATGTAAATCTGAACCGATGTGACCCATTTTAACCATAGGTGTTCCTAGTTTAAATATAAGATGTTTTGCCAATTTTTAAGAAAATCTGGTAAAATATGTAGATTCTGGAGCGGAAAAATTCAAATTGGGAGCGAAATTTGTATGGGAGCTATATATAAATTTTAACCGATCTAACACATTTTTACCACAAGTGTTTCCATTTGAAATATAAGGTGTTTTGCGAATTTAGAGGAATATATGTGGATTCTAGAGCGGAAAAAATTCAAATTGGGAGCGAAATTTGTATAAGAGCTATATATAAATCTGAACCGATCTAAAACGTATTTACCACAGGTGTTTCCAGTTGAAGTATTTGAAGAAAATCTGTTAAAATATGTGGATTCTAGAGCGGAAAAATTCAAATTGGGAGCGAAATTTGTATAGGAGCTATATATAAATCTGAACCGATCTAATACATTTTTACCACAGGTGTTTCTAGTTGAACTATAAGATGTTTTGCCAATTTTGAAGAAAATCTGTTGAAATATGTGGTATCAGAGTGAAAAGGGTCAAATCGGGAGTGAAATTCGTATGGGGGCTACATCTAAATCTGAACCGATTTAAATAGCGTGCGTCGTTGTACCGAATAACTTCGTTGTGCAAAGTTTCATTTGGTTCTGTGTACAACTGCGAGCTGTACTTTGATTACAAGAATAGATAGCTAAATCGACTCAAAAAGCGATTCTAAGTCTATCGGTATAATTAACAATGGGTCTATCTCGTTTCCTTTTGGGTGTTACAAACAAATGCACAAAGACATACTACTCTCGTGGAGTGTATAAAAAATAATAATCGGAAATCCAGTAATATATTCAAAGCTTTTATCATAAATATTCAGTTTTATATATAGCTACCATGTCGCTATAGACTACACATATTATTATCATAACACGTTATATTTCTCCTGGAAACATACATTATAAAAGTGGTTCATCGGTCCATGATATAGGGCATATACAAAATCGTCATCGAACGGAATTGTAATGGCGTAGAAAGTGGAGGGTATCATATTGTATTGCCACTCCCTACTTGTTTTTGTTGCATAATGTTATCGATAAAAAATATCTTTCAGAAGTTTAATATTGGAATTTCGATACAATGGTCATTCGATACAGTGGTCATTTCGATACAGTGGTCATTTCAAAATGCTTCAAATTTGTCATATCAAAGTAAGTATATATATATATATAGTGCATCGTCGTTTGTCATACAAACATTAATATAAAATCCTAAAAGTTATTGCCATACGACAAACATTATATGTACTCTACACCAAATTAATCAAAGGATGCCTAAAGGAAAACTGTTCAAATTCTACATACTGATTATTTAGTTGTTATATTCATACAAATAAATACTAAGCTTCTCTAACATATTATACACCCTCTCATTGGTTTTCTTCCTAATTATCGAAAATATGTATTGGAAATTTAAAATGTCTGAATTACTGCCACCCAATAAAGTTGACAAATTAATCCTTTATTGATCTCAATAATATTTAATATTCTATTCGTTTACTGCATTTACAAAGCTATACACATATATTTATATTGTCCATTCTATATTGCCTGCCTAGAATTTAGATGACATGCTGTCAATTAGTTTACTACTGTTTAATGTTTCTTTTAATAGTGAGTGTTTTATAGGCTGTGTGAATTCATCTCTTGAGAAACTCACTCAGTCCGTTTCATAATCATGACAAATGACACGTATTAACTTTATTGATAACGGACAGTACAATTTGTTCATTTGTTAACTTTGCGTTGACACAATTGTTATTGACAATTTATGACAAACTTTTGAAGACAATTGACGCAAGTATATGAGGACTTGGGACTTGGGAAAAATTCATATAACTTAAGCGGAAACATGTCGAATAAACAAAACTTTAATATACATACATACATATATGTATAATGTACGAATTATGTTATTAATTAAGTTAAGTTCCAATTAGTTAAACGTATGTAGCAAAATGTTTTGTGTATACAATAGTATAGCCAATAATAATAAATA